>PVKA01010941.1:0-62689 GCA_004027165.1 Ctenomys sociabilis | reverse complement strand
CTTTGTCTACACCTGTCAAAGGTGGGCACTCCATTGTCATTCAACTAACTTAGGTGCTTGAACTCGACACCACAATCCATCACAGTCCAGCATTCCACAACAATAGTGAGTTATTCAAAGAAGTTGTCGACCATAGCCATTTACAGCTCAGCTTAATATTATGGCCCAATGATGTATACTTCATTTTATACTTTTCTGCGGGATGGTTAAGACCTAGATAGATCAAGACCTGTATAAAAACACATGAACTTTATATTTCTTATGTGGTCAGTGAAGTCCTCTCAGGGTTTATCTTATAGTCCTGTACATTATTCTGTAGATCCTTTGTCTGTGTCATCCATGTGGATGAGTCATGGCCATTGTTTGACCAGTTTGCTCTCCGTGACAGGTTGAGAGAAAGTTTTCTCTCCATGTGACTCTCCCCAGGCACACTATAGAACTTCAATCTCTTTCCTCTGTGGCTCCATAATCTCTTTGTTCAGAAAATTTGGAGCTCACCTGAGTTGCATGATGTTGCAGTACAGGTTCTCCTATGTCCTGAGTCTTTGCTGAACTTGAAAGGCTAGAGCCAAAATGTTGGCTGGCCTTGTGGCTCTTCTATTTCTTCAACTCTGACTTGTGAACTTAGGTTGTTAACAATCCAGAAGAAAAGCTGATTAGTATCCTGCAGCATATGCCATTCACCTTGCCTTACCTGACTCAATTGATTTTAGTTGTTCTATGTTTTCTTTTGTATTTCTGCTTTTCGCTTGTTATACTAGGGAGACTATATGATATTTACAAATGAGTGTCTGGTTTATTTCACTTATGAGTATATGTTCAAGTGGCGTCCACTTCAGTATAAATGCTTCAAAATTATCATTCTTGATAGCTGAGTAATACTCCATTATATAGAAATACCACATCTTTTTCAACCGTTCCTCATGTGATGGACATCTTGGTTGTTTCCAAGATTTTGCTATCACAAATTGTGCTGCTATAAACATAGGTACACATATATCACTATGATACAATGTTTTCAGTTCCTCTGGGAAAATTCCCAGTAGAGGGATAGCCGGCTTGAATGGGATTTCTAGTCCTATTCTTTTGAGGAGTCTCCACACTGACCTCCACAATGGTTGTACCAGTCTACATTCCCACCAGCAGTGGAGAAGTGTTCCCTTTTACCCACAACCTCTCCAACATTTGTTTTCAGTTGATTTCCTTGTGATAGCCATACTTTCTGGAGTGAGACGGTATCTCAGTGTTGTTTTTATTTGCATTTCACAGATGACTAGTGATGTGGAGCATTTTTTCACATTTTTATTCACTTCTTTAAATTCGTCCTCTGACAATTGTGTATTCATCTCAGATGCCCATTTCTGAATTGGGTCTTCAAATCTGAGGGCCCTGTTATATCTTAATTCTTTATATATTCTAGACAGCAGAGCTTTGTCTGATTGCTTATTAGTTAGGATTTTTTCAAAATTTGAGGGTTGTCTTTTTACTCTGTTGACAATTTCTTTTGATGCACAGAAGCTCCTCAAGAAGAGTTGATCCCAATTGTTGATTCTTTCAAGTGCTTCCCATGGAAAACTATGTTGTTCATGAACTCTTTACATACCCCTATGTCTTCAAGAGTTCATCCTACTTTCTCTTCCAGGAGATTGAGTATTTCTATTTTAATGTTTACATCTTTAATCCATTTTCACTTTAACTTAGTGCATGATGATAGAGCTGGGTGAAGTTTTAGTTTTCGGCATGTAGAAAGCCAACTTTTCCAGCACCATTTGTTAAAGGTGTTATCCTTCTTCCAGTAAGTATGATTGGCCCCTTTGTCGAAGATCAGATGGCTGAGTGTGTCATTAGATGCTTCTGTACCTTCTAATCTATTCCATTGTTCCTCAGGTCTATTTTGTTGCCAATACCATGTTGATTTTATCACAGTGGGTTTGTGGCATAATTTCAAGTCAGGAATTGTGATGCCTCCTGCCTTGTCTTTATTGACCAAGATTGCCTTTGCTATTCTAGGTCGCTTGTGGTTCCAAATAAATTTTAGGAATCATTTCTCTATGTCTGGGAGGTATGTTGGTGGCAGTTTGATAGGGATTACATTAAATCTGTACAGCAATTTTGGGAGTATGGCCATCTTCGATGTTGGTTCTTCCTATCCAGGGGCATGGGATATCTTTCCATTTTCTGAAATCCTCTATTATCTCTTTTCTTAGGGTGTTGTAATTTTCCGTGAAAAGATCTTTCACTTCCTTGGTTAAGTGAATCCCAAGGTATTTCATTTTCCACGGTGCTATTGTAAAAGGTATTGTTTCTATTGTTTCCCTTTCAGAGTGCTTGTCATCTGTGTACAGGAATGCTATCGACTTTTGAGTATTGATTTTGTATCCTGCTATGCTACTGAATTTCTCTATCAGTTCTAGTAGCTTCTTGGTGGAATTTTTGGGATCTTCCAGTAAAGTATCATGTCATCTGCAAATAGTGATAATTTAACTTCTTCTTTTCCTATTCTTATTCCCTTTATTTCTCCCTCTTTTCTAATGGCTGTTGCTAAGGATTCCAAGACTATATTGAATAGGAGGGGCGACAGAGGACATCCTTGTCTTGTACCTATTTTAAAAGTAAAAGATTTCAGTTTTTCCCCATTTAGGATTATATGAGCTTTTGGGTTCTCATAGATGGCTTTCATCAACTTAAGATAGAGTCCATCTATTCCAATTTTCTGTAGGACCTTGAACATGAATGAGTGTTGGACTTTGTCAAACACTTTCTCTGCATCAATTGAGATGATCATGTGGTTTTTAGATTTCAGTCTATTAATATAGTGTATTACATTTATAGATTTTCGAATATTGAACCATCCTTGCATCCCTGAGACGAATCCTACCTGGTCATGGTGTATGATCTTCTTGATGATTAGGTGTATTCTATTTGCCAGGATTTTGTTGAGTATTTTTGCATCTATGTTCATGAGGGAGATTGGCCTATAGTTCTTCTTTTTGGTTGTGTCTTTCCCTGGTTTTGGAATCAGTATTATACTTGCCTCCAGAAATGATTTTGGGAGGACTGTTCCCTTTTCAATTTCATTGAAGAGTTTGTGGAGTGTGGGAATTATATCTTCTAGAAATTTCTTGTATAATTCAGCTGTGAATCCATCAGGACCTGGACTTTTCTTTGTCGGTAGGCTTTTTATTACATTTCGTATTTCGTTGGCTGTTATCGCCTTATTGAGAGTTGTTATATCTTCTTGTTTCAGTTTTGGTAATTTGTACCTTTCAAGGAATCTGTCCATTTCTTCTGTGTCTTCTATTCTGTGAGCGTAAAGATTCTCAAAGTAACTATTGATATTCTTCTGAATTTCCACTGGGTCTGTGGTGATTTCACCCTTTCTTCCTTATCGCTTGTATTTGAATTTTCTTTTGCCTCTTTTTGATGAGGTTGGCAAGAGGCTAATCAACTTTATTTAGTTTTCCAAAGAACCAACTTTTTGATTTGTGGATTCTTTGAACTGTTTTTTTCATCTCAATTGAGTTAATTTTTGCTCTAATCTTTATGATTTCTTCCCGTCTTTGTGCTCTGGGTTTTGTTTGCTCTTCTTTTTCTAGTTGTCGGAGGTGCAACATGAAGGTGCTAATTTGTTCCCTTTCCATTTTCCTACTGTGTGAGTTCATAGCTATTATTTTCCCTCTAAGAACTGCTTTCATCGCATCCCATAAATTCCGGTAAGTTGTACTTGAATTTTCATTGAATTGTAGATATTGTTGAATTTCTTGTTGAATTTCTTCTGCAACCCATTGATTGCTGAGTAGGGTGTTGTTTAGTTTCCATGAATTTAGTGGGTTTTTCTGATTTCTTTTGTCATTTATTTCCAATTTCATTGCATTGTGGTCAGATAGCGTGCATAGGATGCTATGCATAGGATGCTGTAGAAATTATCTATTTTCTTGCATATACTTAGGCATGACCTCTGGACTAGTATGTGGTCTATTTTGGAAAATGACCGGTGTACAGCAGAAAAAAATATGTATTCAGCTGTGGTTGGGTGGAACACTCTGTATATGTCCACCAGGTCCATTTGTTCCAAGCTCTGGTTCAGTTCTGCTACTTCCTTGATAATTTTTTGTCTGGTTGACCTATCTTTTTGAGATATGGGTGTGTTAAGATCTCCTGTTAAGACTGTGTTCTTAGACATTAAGTTTTTCATGTCCCTTAAGATTTGTCTTACATAGTTGGGTGCTCCTGTGTTTGGTGCATAAATATTTATGAGTATTACTTCTTGTTCTTGAATTTTTCCCCTGACCAATATATAGTAGCCTTCTTTGTGTCATTTGATCATTCTTGGTTTGAAGTTGAGACTGTCTCAGAGCAGAATTGCTGCTCCTGCTTTTTCCTGAGGTCATGGGGCATGTAGTATTGTTTTCCATCCTTTGACTTGTAGCCTATGAATGTCCTTTTGAGTTAAGTGTGTTTCTTGTATATAGCATATTGTTGGATTTTGTTTCCTAATCTACTGTGCCAGTCTATTTCTCTTAATTGGAGAATTGAGTCCCTTTACATTTATGGTTATAATTGAAATGTGCTGACTGATGTTTGTTATGATGTATACCTGGTGTTGTTTACTCCTTTGTAACCTGTGTTTAATTGACTGTCCTGTTTAGTGGGTTCCTTCCATTCTCATTCATGGAGTTCTGGGCATTGTGGTCTCTCTCTAGAACATCTTTCAGCAGCCTGTGAAGCGATGGCTTTGTCATCATGTAATTCTTTAGTTGTTCTTTGTCATGGATGTATTTCACTTCTCCATCAAACTTGAAAGAGAGTTTTGCAGGATATAATAGTCTGGGCTGGAATTTGTTTTCATGTAGAACTTGAAGAACTCTGCTCCATGCTCTCCTTGCCTTCATTGTTTGTGTAGAGAAGTCAGCTGTAATTCTGATGGGTTTTGCTTTGAATGTGAGCTCCTTCTTCTCTCTAGCAGCTTTCAGTATATTATTTTTGTGTTCGATTTCTGCAATCTTAACTATTAAATGTCTCGGTGTGTTTCTACTTGGCTTGAAGTTATTTGGTGTTCTGTATGCGTCAGTGACCTGAATGTTGGATTGTTTCCTCATATTTGTGAGGTTTTCTGTGATTATTTCTCCCCAAATTCTTTTTATGTCATTTGTATTGACTCCTTCATTCTCATTCATACCAATTATTCTCACATTGTTCATCCTGGCATCATCTTGCAGGTGATGGATTGTTTTTTCCTGCATTCTCGTTGTTTTTAAGAGATCCTTTCTCACCTTTTCACTAGCTGCTCCGGCATCTTCAAGATCTGAAACTCTGTCTTCACTTTCACTCAGACAGTGTTGTAGACTTGTGATTGATATTTTTAGTTGTTCTATATCTCTTTGACTGTGTTTCATGTGTTCCATTTCTTTTCTGTATTGCTCATTCAAGGAATCCATATTTCTGATCTCCTCAATTTTTTTATCCATGTCTTCTTTATAGGTAGTTATTAATTCTTTTTCTGCTGTGTTTCTTCCAAGTTGGATTTCCTCTGTATATTTCTGGACTTCTTTCTGTATTTCAGATCCTATGACTTTAAAAAGTTCTTGTTTGATTTCAGAACTTATTTCTGCTTTGAGTTCCTCATGATCTTTCTGCTGTTGTTTCTTTGCTTCAAATGCTGCTAATTCATACATTTCAGCTGGAATAGTGCTCTCTGCACTTGTTCTGGGTGAGCATAGTTTTTCTACCCAATGTTTCTGGAATTCATTCTTTATTTCAGATACTATGTATTCAGATATTTATTTTGTAATTTGGGGAATTACTTCTCATTTTATTTCCTCTATAGCTTTCTGCTGTTGTTCCTTTGCTGCTGTATCTGTTAATTCATTCATTGCAGCTGAGCCAGTGTCCTCTGCCCTTCCTGATGGCCTGGAGGTCTGCGATTGCACTTTTCCCCTTCTCTTTGTCGATTTGTATAGCGCTGACCTTTGACCTTTGGTGTAGAGCTTTGGTGCAGCTATAACCTTAGCTTGTTATGAGATTTGGGTGCCAGTCTATTAAGTTTGAGATTGTCCAGGTATGCCTATCGTGGATCTAGCTGTTGTGTTCAGTTCCTTTTTGCTGCAACTCCTGTGGTTCCCCTCTGTTGGTTCTCTGTTCAGGCGAGCACGAACCAAACTGGGATGCAGAGCAAGTAATGAAAATTCCCACTGTCTTGGCTGGCTTTGGGGCGAGGATCCGGAAAATTGCCGAAGTCAGCCCTCCTGTGTCAGGCAGGTCGCTCTCTAGGTGGGTGGACCTGGGCTGTAGTGGTCTGCTGGGCTCCCAAAAGGCTATTGGATGATCTTATTCACCAGGTAGTCTGTACTGGGTCAGTTTGCCTGTGCTGAGTCTGGGTCTACAGGCCAGAACTCAATAAGGCTGGGAAACATCCCTCTGGTGCAGCGGGCCTGGAGCCCTCACTCACAGGCCAGGCTGCTCTGGGTTTTGGGCCGTGGGGTGGGACCGAGGATCGCTGAGAAATGTCCCTCTGGTGTGCCAGGCTTGGAGTTCTCACTCCAGGCCAACCTACACTGGGTCTGGAGCCATGGGGTGGGACCAGCAACTGCTGGGAAATGTTCCTCCGGTGCGGCAGGCCTGGAGCTCCCATAAGCTGAGCTGCGCTGGGTCTTGGGCCGCTGAGGGGAGAAGGGGGAACAGGGAATCCCTGGGAAATGTCTCTCCGGCACGGCTGGCCTGGAGTTCTACACTCACTGAACTTTGCTGCCCAGGGAGTCTGGGAAATTCCCACTTGTTCAGCGGGCTTTAGGGCAGGGGATCCGAGGAGGTGCTGGTTAGTGGGTCCTGAGGTTTCAGGCCAGTCACTGGCTTGGAGGGGTTGGGGGCAGGGATCCGGGTAGTGCGCGTGGGAAGAAGCCAATGGCTCTCCCTCACACTCACCACACTCTCACTGATCTGGGAAGCCTGGTGAGTCGTGCAAATTCCCATTCTCTGGGAGAGCTTGGGGCGGGATCCAGGTGGCCGCTGGAGTCAGCTGCTGTCTCAGGCCATGGGTCTTGCTGTCTCGGGAGGTCTCTGGGGCTGGGTGGGCGTGGGTGGAATGGAGGAGGATGGCAGTATCAGCCGCGCTGTCTCTGGCCAGTCTTTGGGGCTGCTGGAAATGTTTTAAAGCACTTTTTAATCCCTTCTGTATCCAGCTGCCTTTGAATTTGAATCTATTTTACAGAGTATTTCAACATTCCTTATGTTTGGGAAACAGTGCCAAGATGGTACATACTGTTGGCAAGATGCGCAAGGTGTGCGATCAGCGAAGACACCTGGAGCTCATTGTAGCATAGACGCTACCACATCAGAGCCTATAGGTATATTCACAGAGTTCATTGAGAGATTCTGGCTCCGGCTGGAACAGAAGCTGAATACCCACATCCTTTGGAGACCCTACTCCTTGGGGCTGGATTTTTCACTGGAATCTTGCTTTTGTGTGATCACATAGTTCATCTTTGGGCCTGTGACCATGCATTTCATAGAAACTGCGAATGTCCACGATGGCTACAGTAGTCCTCTCGACCCTTTAAAGCTCATCCCTGCCTGTGTGGGCTGCTGGCATCGTGATATCCACCACATGAACTTCATGAGAAACTCTGCCTGGATCTTTACATGGTTGGATGGGCTGTTTGGGACAGACTCTCAGTTTAATGCATAGCATGAAAAGATGAAGATGCGGGGTGGGAAAAATAAATAAATCTCTCTCAGACCTTCCCAAACATTTTCCTGTATTGAAAATCGTAGCTAACATTGCTTCTGGGGAGGAGAAATAAACATGTGTCTTGGCTGCTAATTGACAACTTTTATTTTCCTGCTGAGAACTTTATCTACTTTATATACAAGTTCTGCCTATGTATAAATGGATTAATTTATATTTAAGTACGATTTTCATGAGGCTAGCCATGTTGCTAGCCTTAAAGGAGGTTTTCAGTGATGGAGGTGTGGTGCATCATTTCCTCCATGCTGCCAGAGGCCTGGCAGCCACATGAGTCGTTCTTAACAACGGTATTGGCATTACCTTCGAAACACTTTAGAATTCGCCTAAAGTCAAAATAGCAGGAAGGAACCACACAGCAGCTGATATGACACTCTGGGGAGTGCGCAAATCCGCAGCAGCCAGCGCCAGGAACTCTAGCTTCTGGCTGGAGCTGACAGTTTAGAGCGATGCTTCCAGGCCCATTTCTTATTGCGGTGCACCCTTGCACCTATAAATGACAATGTTTCTAATGTGGGTGGAATAGTTTAGTCAAAATGTTTTCAAATTAAATTTTTCTAAAACACGGCTTTATTTCTGCTATTAATCCTTTCATTTTTGTATATTAAGTTTTCTATGTAAATCTGTATCTTGAAACTTTGTGAGCTTACTCGCAACTGTATCTGCTCTTTGAGTTATGAAATAAATGTGATCTTTGTCTGACTAAAAGAAGCAAAACAATAACACATTCTGGTCCCCTACTGAGGACCAGGCTATGCGATAGATTATGGGGGGCCCAACTATGTGATTTAATCCCCAGAAGTCTCCAGGTTCATGTGACCTTGCTTCAGAAACTAGGAGCTATAGGAAGGCTTCTTGTTAATCAATAAAAGCAAGTCAACCTAGAAATAGCCAAGCCAGGTCACTAGAGAGGAAGGCCTGCAGCCCCTCTTGTACCCTGAAACTGTCTTTTTCTCTGTCTTTATTCTCCATCATCCCCCTACAAAACATTAACAAAGCCTCAGAAGCAGAAAGTCTGATCTTCCTGGGCTGTCTCCTGCCACCATCCCTCCCCTCTGTCCCCAAGTCTGCAGTGATTCTTGGAACTAGAACTCATTTCCCTCAAAAAAGCCATTAAAGTTAGAAAAGTCACTCTACCTATTCTTGCTGCTCCCTGATAAGTGTTATATCAGTAGGTTCCTGCCCTACCTAGAAGGAAAGATGCTGCTCAGAGAAGTTGTAAAGAATCTTGACAGGCTTTCTGGCTGCCCTCCTTCCGATCACCTGTTATCATATCGTTAATCAGAACTTTTTGACAAGCACATTTGTATCCACTTCTGCCCATTCTTCATAGAACTTGACTTTAAAAATAATTTTCCCTAGGTCTTTGGGTCATTTCTGAAGGACCCCATGTCTCATAAAACTTTGATGCAACACATTTGTTGGTTTACACTTGTTTTTTTTTAAAGATTTAAATTTTTAATTTAGTTCAACTTATAATACCATATTTCCAAGAAAAATGAACCTTTTGCACAAGAAATTTGAATAAAATCATACAAAGATACATAAAAATGAAATTATCCAAAACTTATTGCAAAGAAAAAATGATTAAAGGATATACATTAAAATATTAGCTATGGAAGAACAAAATTAAATAGCATCTTATTCCACATTACAAAGGAAAAAAAAAGGACCAAGTGTATAAGAAACTAAAGGACTGAAAGAAAAAAATCTATCCTCTTTGAATTTTATACTTGGCAAACATACCTTTGAAAACTAAAAGTAAAACTTTTCTAATTATACAAACTTGAAGTACTTTAATACCTCCAGATATAGCATATAGGAAATAATAAAGAGCATAATTCAAAAAGCAAGAGAAGTTACAGTATGCTCCTGGATAAACAATAAAGAGCTCTCAAAGTGATGGCTATGCAGGACTATACAAAATATATTAGATGAACCCTTATTTAAAAGATCATTGAAGATTTCTATGAAACAGTACCAATTTTATGTCAGATTGTACACATATTTTTTTCACATACATGTGTGTGTATGTGTGTATAAAAGAAAAGGAAGAAATAATATAAAGTCAACAAAAAATGGAAATACACTTTTTAAAGTTTCTAATACTAGGAGAAGATATCATATAATACCTTTTAGATAAACTGTAATT
The DNA here is from genome assembly GCA_004027165.1 of Ctenomys sociabilis. NCBI lineage: Eukaryota > Metazoa > Chordata > Mammalia > Rodentia > Ctenomyidae > Ctenomys > Ctenomys sociabilis. The sequence continues at coordinate 52,796 of PVKA01010941.1, read as the reverse complement.
CAGAGATATAGTATAAATCTTAAAACAAAAATTAAGATTAAGCAGTATTCAGAAAATTAAGTACTAATTCATTAAAAATTACATGTTTCAAAACAGTTGAACTCAGAAAAAGTTTTCAAGGTAGTAAAGAAGTACTAAGAATAAAACATAAGGTAAATGCTGGAATGACAAATAAATGACCATCACTTCTGACAGTTTGGGGATATGACATTACACAAAGTTCTAGGGTGTTGTGGACATGGATAATGACCATGACACTTACTGGTGGCCAGGTGTCACTTGTGGGACTGAGCTACAGCTATTTCCTTGAAATCCACCCTGTAGTTGCATATTGACTCTTGATCCATAGGATGCAAGAGAAGTCCATTTGTAGAGTGTGCTAATGAAAATATTTTGCTGCTGTATACAAAAGAATAACTGAATGACTCTTATTGTATACCTTTTATTCACTTGTTAATTTGCCCTATTTGGTGGGTTCTTTCCATTCTCACTCATGGAGTTGTGGTCATTTTGTTCTCTCTCCCATGATGTTCCTCTGCCATGTTCTACTACATTACCTCGGATCCAGAAACAATAATCCAGGCACCTATGGACCAAAACCTCTGAAACCATGAGTCCTAATAAAACTTTTTTCCTTTCAGATTACTTTCAGGTACTTGGTCATGATGAGAAGTTGACCAACACAGAACCCAAAGAAAATGTTATAATATATAAATCATTTATCAAAAACCATCATGAAAATTTGGAATTGAATGAAATGATCAATTTTAGTGCCTGAAGAAGGTCTCCAAAGCTGGGGAGATAGTTTGGCAGTCTAAGAGCCTGTGCAAGGACCCAAGTTTGATCCTGCCTGCAGTGCTGGCCTTGGGACCCTGGGCCCACCATGCCGGCCACCGAAACTGGGCATGGTGGTACACTCCTGTAATCCCAGGATTGGGGAGCTTGAGACAGGAGGATCACTACAAATCTGAACTGTGTAACAAGATACTGTACCAAATAAATAAATACTTAAAAAAGAAAGCCCCCAAAGAAACAAAAGTGATTATTTTAAATTTTTTTCCTAAATACTAGAAAAATATCTTCCTGGTGAACATCTGACACACTCTATAAACAATTCTTTCTGTGCTTATGAAACTATCTAAGGAAACTGAAATGTACCTCTAACTTGTTTCCTTTGCTATGTTTGAATGTGTCCCCTAAAGTCATGTTTGGTAAACTTAATCCCCAAAGTCATATATTATTGCATTTGTGTGGAAAGCCTTTGGGAAGTAATGGTGTCATTACAGGTGGGCTCTTACAAAGGCTTAATACCTTCATCAGTTTGCAAATTAATGTATTATTATGGAAGTAACTTCGTTGTACAAGCACATTCTCTCTGGCGAGCTTGCTGTGCAGTATGATGTCCTACATGCTGAGACACAAGAAGACCTTCTGTAACAGTAGGCGGTATGTTCTGCACCCTCCTAGCTTCCAGGGCTATAAGCTAAATAGGCCTCTGATGGCAGTGTAACAGCAAATGCCCCCCCCCCCAAGCCAGTCAGCTAGTGCCAGGTAATACTTTCTGCTGCAGTTCCTGTTATTTCTGTCTCCTAGAAATGGCTCGTTCCTGTGATGCATGGCTGGTCACTAGCACACTGTGAGAACCAAAGACAGCCACGCACTCTGTTTCTCTGCTTCCTGTTTGCCGATCCTATATAAGGCCCAACCTACCAAGGATCAGGCTTGATACTTTGGGGATAATCCTGGCCAGTACCCGTTGACTTACAATAAATCTGCCTCCAAATCCGGGGTGTCATTTTGGTGTTTCTGCTTGCCACAGCATCAACAGCAAACAGACTAAGATTGTCTTAATTTTTTTTTCTTTTTTTCTTTTTTTTTTTTTTTTTTTTTTTTTTTTTTTTTTTTTTTTTTTTTTTTTTTTTTTTGCGCACCAGGAATTGAACTCAGGCCCTAGCGCTTGCCAGGGAAGCACTTAATTCTACTGAGCCATCTCATCTTAATATTTTTGAGGGCTTTAAGTATTCATTATTTCCAGAGATAAAAAGGTCATGGCAATTGTAGGAATGTATTTTTTGCTGTTGTTGTGTCTTCTGTTTTTCTCATTGTTGGTGGTAGTGTGGCACCTGGAGTTGAACTCGGGACCTTGCACTTGCCAGGCAGGTGTTTGTGCCACTGAGCTCTATCCTTGTCTAGAAATTTATTATAAATTATATGGTGTCTAGTCACCATCTCTCATTCCTAATAGAAATATGGGAATAATGAATACACCTAACAGTAAACTTAAGCCTAATAATAGAACAATAAGCAAAACCCAAACTTTCCTCTTTTTGATATTTATTAGACAGCAGAAGCAGGACTGGGGTACAGCTCAGTGGTAAAGCATGTGTTCAGTCCCCAGTAGGATGGAGGCTGGGTGGCTGAAAGCAATGGATAGGCTTATAACATTTTCTAAAAGCATTAATTTCTACCATCACTTAAATATGAGTTTAATTTTGCTTCCAGCTCTTCACAAAACATGCTATGTAAAACTAAATGGTATCTCAAGATTACTTTTTAATTAAAAAAGAATTTACTGCCTCTGAATAAGAAACTTTAATTTTATCCTTAAAGTGTCTACACATTAAATACAAGCAGCCAGGGATGGTGATGCACACCTGTAATCCCAGCATTTGGCAGACTGAGGCAGGAGGATCGTAGCAAATTTGAAACCAACCTGAGCTACAAAGTGAGCTCAAGCCCTGAGCTGCAGAGTGAGACCCCAGTTGAAAAAGACAGAACCCCCACAAAAAAAAAAGTTAGAAAGCGGGGTCTCTCTCCAACAAAACTTCAAGCCCTAGAGTTCAGGAACCATATTCTGTCCCAGCATCTAAGTATGATCAATGATAAATCAGTAGCTTTATATGTAGCGCTCTCTGTGTTCAGGCTTTTCAGCCTTGCTGTGTTTCTTCCCCCTGACAGTAAAAGAGAAAGAAAATACTGGCTTTTATAGACTCTCTGGGGCAGAGAAGTTGGGTAACTTGGAAGCAAGCAAGGGGCCCCTGGCATTCTCAGTGAAGGAGAGCTCAAGAGAAAGCCAGCACTGAGCTCTGTGGACTGTAGAGCAAAACATTATGCAATACGAGGCATGATCACTCCTGAAACCCCTTGAATCTTGGCAAAGTCTACTGAAATTACAAGCTGCTTTGTGTAATTATGTTTCTTTCAGAAAATATTAAGATTCAAGTCTACACAGTGGTGGGCACGGGACCAGAATGGCATTGGCCCATGGGACTGTGACAGCGTGTACCAACGCAGGCAGGGAGACTTGGGCTCACTTGTTTTGACAGACATGGAAGCCCTCCACCTCATTTATAAACAAAACCATTTTAACACTGTGCTCTCAGGCACTTGGAAACACGCAGCAGAGTCTGAAACAAAGAAGAATTCACCAACTTGGAAATATATTTTGTATTTAAGAATAAATGGACACTAAAGAATTAAAATGCTTATTTCTCAAAGAAAAGGGTATTCATTTTGCCAAATGTTTACAGTGACTTGATCTCAAAAGCTGTAATTCTCATATGATTCCATCAGTCTATTCTTCAAAATATGCTACATAAGGTTGCCCAAGGGAACATTTAACCACTTCTACCTCTCCACCCCCATTCTTCCCCAGTTGAAAGTGAATGTTAATGAAATCCTCCGCAATCTCTTCTTCTGTCCAACATTGTTCCATTCCAGTCAGGAGCACTGTCCTCTTAGATATTCCTGATAATATCTGAGAAAGAAAAAAAAAGATAAATAGAAAAATTTCTAAAAACTTTGAATTATAAAATTTTACATTCAAAAGCTATGTATAGTACCATTGGCAGAAACTTTAAGAATATAATTAAAATTTTGGGAATGAGTGCTACATAGCATGAATGTAATCCACTAGGAGAGACAAGGAGCCTCAGGAAGATTTTCAAGCAAGAAAATGTCGATGATGTCTGACTTTGAAAAGTGACTCTGGTGGTGTCATGAAGAAGAGAGGGGAAAGACAGCAGGTTGAAGTCAGAAAGACCTGTCAAAGAGGATGAGGTAGAAATGATATAATTTGTAACCAAATGAATGTTAGAGGTGAAGCAAAATTAAGAATTAAGTATGAGCTGTAGCTCCCAGGTTGAAGGGCTAGGTAGACAGTACCACTCTTTAACATCTGACAAAGAACAGAACATTGCAGCAAGTTTGGAATAAAAATAATGAGTTCAAGTGGGTGTGGTGGGGTGTGTCTGTCTGTGATTCTGATGCTAGCACAGAGGGGGTCGGGGGAGGTTGCAGGAGGACCACATATCAAGCCCATCCTGGGCAATTCAGCAACTTAATGAGACCCTATCTCAAATAAAAGGGCTACAGATGTAGCACAATGTGAAGGCCCTGGGTTCAATCCCCAAGACTACAATTTAATAGTAGTAGTAGTAGTAGTAGTAGTAGTAGTAGTAGTAGTAGTAGTAGTAGTAGTAGTAATTTCAATGAAAATAAGCTGAAAGAGCCAGGCATGGTGGCAGACACACCACAAACCCAGATACTCTAGAGATAGAAGCACAAGCTCCATGCCCAGTTTGGGAGTCTCCCCAGCCTGGGGTGGATAGCATGAATGCAACATAAAGGAGACAGACTTCCTCTCGGTGGCCCCTGTTGCTCCTGCTCCTCCCTTTTGCTCTTGCTGTTTTCCACGGCCATGAACTGCTGCCCTCTGCTATGTGTCAGTCTGCCTTGGACCCAGCTGAGTATAGAATGAACCCTCCACTAACTGTGAGCTAAATAAACCTTTCCTTCCTTCATTTTGGGTGTCAGGTATTTTGTCCCATCAATAAGAGAAAAGTAACCAAGACAGAATTTGGTGCCAGAAATGGGGTCATTGCTGTGGATTACGAGTCTTTGGGAATGGCTTATGGGAAGAGATAGGAAGGGTTCAAGATGCTGCCTATAAGAAAAGTGCTGGAACAGCTTCGGCTGTTCTGTACGGGAGATTCTAGTCAGAACTCAGAAGACCAGAAGGCTGACAGAAACTGCCTGAAAAGACCAGGCTGGGGATGTTCCTATTGGGAAGGAGTGTGTGGGTTGTTGGAATCCAGATGATTTGTGTGATGGCTTAGAAGAAAGTTTGTCTGTGTTTTGCTCATGTCCAGAGATTTTACCTGAGACTGAGATCAAGTGTGGAGGCCTACTTAATCTTGCAAATGAAATTTCAAGGAAGTTGAATGTTGAAGCAGTAGCATAGCTATTGTTGGGGGCTTTTAATCAGATATATGTTGAGAATCAAGAGCAAAGAGCCCAGCAGGATGACTTACAATGCTGGAAGTTTGGCCAAAAAGGAAGCACCAATAAAGCTTTGCACTGCAAAGATAGAGCTAAGAAAATCTCCATTCCCAGGAAGGAACCAGAGAATAAAAAGGATCACCTGAGGGCATCAGAGGAGGCAGCAGGTCTCCACCCTTTGCAGCATCAAAACTTCAAGGGTGAAACACTGCTTTGAGGAGAAAGTCTTAGAGTGCCATGTTCCAGAATGGCAACGGTGGCCAGACCAGGTTCCAGAATAGCATCAGCTTACAGAATTTGTTCCTTGGAATCAGGTCAGAGTGCTCAGCAATCCAGACACTCCACCCCTACAGCCAAGAGAAGAAAGGCTGGCCACTATTCCAGCTGGCAGCAGACCTTGGCATTATCCACATGGTGTTGGTTTCAGGCACTGGCAGAATGAAAGAGTTCTGAGGTTAAGAAGGCTTCTTAAAAGGCCTGGGAGGACAGGTAGTGTGCCAGAGAGGGCAGTGTGTAAAGCAGAGAGTGAGAAGCTTACGTGCAGTAGAAACCCTAGGAGTTTGAAAAACCCAAGAACATGGATCATCTAAGAGAAACTACAAGAGGGAAGCAAAGCAGGCCTAAGAGAGAAGCCATGGGAGCTACCACCAAGAGTGCCATAGGGGCAGAGGTACCTGGAGCTTACAATTTGCCACAGATTGCTTTGGATGTTTAACATGGAACTATGGGACTTAATCTTTGCCCTTATGGATTTTGGACCTGCTTTGGTCCCAATGCTTGGTATCCTGCTGTGTGTGCCTTTTGGAATGGTAATGTTTATATTGTGCCATTGAATGTTGGAAATGTTTAACTTTTCATTTGTGTAGGGGCTCACAGCTAAGAGTCTGGCTTAGATCTCTGAGAAGACTTGGACTTTTCAGGAATGCTGAAACTGTTAGGACTTTGGCAACTCTTAAAGATGGACTAAAATGCCTTTTGCATAAAGGGATGGGCATGAGTCTTTGTGGAGGCCAAGGGTAGAATGTTATGGTTGTCCCCCGTAGCTCATTTAAGTCATGGAACAGACTTCTAGAGTTTGTGATTAACTCATAACCCATTGGGATTATGGGGTGAGTGCTTCTGGGATTATGGGTGGGAGTGCTACCCAGCGTGGGGTGGATAGCCTGATCGCCATTGTTGCTACCACTCCTCCCTTTTGCTCTTGCTGTTTTCCACCACCATGAATTGCTGCCCTCTGCCATATACCAGTCTGCCTTGGACCCTGCTGAGTATGGACTGAAACTTCCACTAACTGTGAGCTAAATAAACCTTTCCTTCCTTCATTTTGGGTGTTGGGTATTTTTTCCCAGTAATGACAGAAAAATAACTGAGACACCAAGCTAGAATTATAAACTGGGCACAGTAGCAAGCACTTGTAACCCTAGCTATCAGGAGGCTGACGTAGAGTGATTGTAAATTCCAGGCATGCCTAAGCAACCTAGCAAGACCCTGTCTCAAAATTATTAAAGGGCTTGGAATATAGCTCCAAAGAGTGTGTACCTAGGATGTACAAGGTCATAGTTTCAATTCACAGGGCCATAAAATTGAAAATAGAAGGATGACAGATATATGATAGATAGATAGATGGATAGATAGATGCAGACAGACCAATTTTAGGTAGACAGAATAGAACTAGGGCACAAGTTTGTATCAAAGTATTCTTTACAAAGACAAACTCATTCTGCATCAAGCAAAAATGAAGTGAAGAAACAAGGCATTCCTCGCAGATAAGATTCAAATACTGACTCAGCTTTTATTTTTTGTGGGTTCAGTCTGGACAGTGGAATCTCAAAATAAAAAAGGATGACTCTTCAAATTTGGTATGGTGAATAAGTCAGGCACAGTGACACAAACTTGTAATCCCAGAACTCAGAATGAGGTAGGAGAATCGTTGGGATTTCAAGACCAGCTTGGGCTACAAAGTGAGCTCAAGGCCAGCCTGAACTGTGCAGGAGACACATTCTCAAAAAGACCAAAAAAAAAAAAAAAAAAAAAAAAAATTTGGTATGCTGGTGGCCCACTGCAAAACCGGCAGGGTGGCAATCATCATAACAGCTGGAACGCTGATGGGCGAAGAACCCAGGAGCTCAAGGCCAGCCTGGGCAGCATGGTGAGGGACTTGTCTCAAAAACACAGAAGGCTTTACCTGATACTTCTGCAAGCGTTTTTCTGTGTACGGAGAAACAACAACTCTGTGGCAGCTCTGATTGATATAAAGCGGAAAATCTTTTTTTTTCAAAATCTTATCAGCAACTGAAAGTAAACAAAAAAGTTGTAATATCATAAATATGGTTAACAAAGTTAAAACTTTCTTTTTAAATCTCAGATATTTTGTTTCTTTTGGGTTTTTTTTCCATAATTTTATTGAAGAACAAATAGCAATGAAACAGTTTCAAATCAAATTGGCAGGACAGATTCAATAATTAATACATTGTATATTGTTTTCTTAGTGGTTTTTTGTTGTACAAGGTGAAGATATGATATTCTATTTACAAACACTATTAGAGCAGATGCCTCTATTCATTGAATTAAGAGAATATAGCTGTATACCTCTCTTTTTTTTTCAAAGCTGATTTATAAACAGTTTCAATAATTAATACTTTTTACATTGTTATCTTCCTAGTGGTTATCCATAGTAAAAGAAGCAGACAGGATATCCTGTCCAAAAACTGTTAGTGCAAATCTTTCTTCTCATAGAATTACGCGAAAGTAGCTGCATATTTATCCTAACTATTCTGTATATAAAAATACAGAGTGGTCTTTCCTTTGTATCCCCTGTTTTTGTTTAGTCCTATCAGGGATGGGTATTTTATTGGCATTCAATTATTATAAAAAGGAAACACAACTAAAAGGAAAGCGAGAACTTGAGGATTGGACAACAAGGAGAGGGTAAGGAGAAAAGCTGGGAAACAGGACAGGGACAAAGCCATACATTTGTACACACAAGATGGGCAAAGCAATGATCCTGAGAAACATCAGCAGGTTTTTGAAAGTAGCAGTTAAACGGTAGGATTCACAACCTGACTATCTATATATACTGATACCTGTGAACCAAGCAACTGCACAGAAGATAGCAGTGTGTAGTAGAAGGGTCATGCCTGGAACGCCTGTCATCTGGTCTGCTAAATACATACCTCCTGTCATGATATACCAATTATTGCCATGCTGTTTCACAAGTAGAAGTTTCTTTTTTTTATGGGTAATAAATGAAAAAAAAAAAAGACATAAGAAAAAAAATGTTACAGGACTGTTCTGCTACAAAGCTGTATGTGTATATTACTATTTTTTTATTTTTTTCCTCATATTCTATAAGGACTTAAAGTTCAATACATCAATACTTGATGGAAAATATCTGTTCCACGTTATGCCTAAGATGTTTGATATTTAGACAAATAGGGGATACCGAACTGCATATGTTACAGGGTAATAATCAGCTTCTCTTCTGGATGGTTAACAACCTAAGTTTGCAGATCAAAAACAGGAGAAATGGAAGGGCTGCAAGGTCAGCCAACATTTTGGCCCTAGCCTTTCAAGATCAGTGAAGACTCAGGACATAAGAGAACCTGTACTGTAACATCGTGGAGCTCAGTTGTGCCTCAAATTTTCTGATCAAGGAGATTATGAGGCCACAGAGGAAGGAGACTGATGATGTACAGTGTGCTTAAGCAGAGTCACATGGGGAGAAAACTTTCTCACAGGCTTTCACAGAGAGCAAATTGTTGCGTCAAGCAATGGCCGTGACTCATCCACATGGCTGAGGCTGACAAAGGATCTACAAAGTGCAGTATAGGGTTTCAGGATAACTCTTGAGGGGACTTGACTGAGCTTATCAGATACAAAAGTTACATTTCTTGTTATATAGGTCTTGCTTTATCTTGGTCTTAACCATCCAGCGGAAAAGTATAAAAACAAGGTATATAAAGTAAAGCCATAATAATATGCTGAGCTGTAAAAGGCTCTAGGCAACAACTTCTATGGATAACCCACTACTACTGTGGACTGCTGGACTGTGTTGGATTGCTTTGCTGAATTCAAGTTAAAACTTCTTTCCAACAAGATTTCGTATCATGGTAAACACTGAATCTAGTGATTAATTTCTAAAAAAAATTCTATGATCCACACTGAAAACTTTACAGTTCATACTTTTGAAAAACACAAGACCAAACAACAAGTTGAAATAGTTTCTCCTGCCTTGAACCATTCGCCACAGACAACCACAGAGGCTGCAGGGTCCTCAGACAGCCATCCCTTGAGCTACCCAGAACACAGTCATCTGCCCTCATCCTCGTGGGAGACTCCTTGGCTGGTCCAAGGAGACTCCATGACCATCAGACAGCTGAAATCATTATTAACCCAACAAGAAGGGGCACTCGATGTCACCTAGAAATTGTTGAAGGCAACTAACCCCAAGTGTTTAGTTTTCTCAATTACAAACAGCAATCTCATTTCTTTTTTAGCAGTATTTTTTCTCCTAAAGTGGATAACAGTAGTACGTCAAGACTAAATAAAATTTAATGGAAATAATTCTTGTTTGAACAAATATCTTTTTGTTAAAGCTCCCCACCTTAGTCCACCAGGCTCATCAATGGAGTGTGCTGATTTAAAAACAGTTCAGGCCCTTCTTTTGAGGATATAGAGAAACTGGAACCTGAACCACTGCTGGTAGGAATGCAAAATAGCACAGCAACAGTAGAAAAGACCTCCTCAATCTGTTAGACATAAAATCACTATGTGGTCCAGAAATTCCACTTCTAGTTAAGTACTCCACCAAGAGCAGGGACTCCAACATGTAACTTCAAGCTAACGTCCACAGCAAAGTTATCTACAGCAGCCAAAATGTGGATGCAACCTAAATGCACACCAATAGATGAACAGATAAATAAGACGGTGTGCAAAACGCTCTCACACACACACACACACACAATAGCACAATAGAATATTGTTCAGCACTTTAAAAATTAAATTGTGATATATGCTACAATACAGTTAAACTTAAAGACACTACCCTAGACAAAATAAACCATGTACAAAAAGGATTCATGTATGGATCCACTAATATAAGGTACTCAGAGAAAGCAAAGTCACAATGGTTGCACTTAATGCCACTAAATTGTAATTAAATGGTACATGTTTTATTTAAAAAATAAAAGAAGGCCTAAGTCAAATGAACTTGCTTCCACTTGGGAGGCTGAAGTAGGAGAATTGTTGCAAGTTCAAGACCAGCCTGGGCTACAAAGTGAGCTTAAGGCTGACTGATCTGTATAGTATGACCCTGTCTCAAAAAGATGAAAAACAAAAACAAAAGCAAGTGGACTTGCTTCAGTACTGGCTCTGCTCTTTATCAGCTATGTGGCCTTGGGTAACTCTCTTGAGTTCTTGAAACACCTGTTTCTTTTCCTGCAAAATCAGTGGGATTACAGGACCTCAGAAGTGGTTGTGGTGAGTTCATAACACACAGTTTATGAAGTACCTGGGATACCTATCTCCAGATACATTTGGGTCCTTCAGAAGTTACCCATTATAATCCCAAAATTACTTTGTTTTGGTTAAACACAACTGCTAGAACAGTAATGGTGAACCTTTAAGAGAAGGATACCCAAGCTGCAACCAAAAACCCACTTATGTATCGCAAAGTGCCAACATTGCAATTACACCTGAATACTGAGGTTTTAGTTTAGAAAAAATAACTTGGACATTAACATGCTTTGTCTTAAAAGAAAAAATAACACATGTGTCACACGTTCACCACTACTGCTCCAGGGGGATGTCTCCAGATGGGATGAAAACACAGGTTTCTAGTGTTATCTCCTCCCTCAGAGTGTTAAACTGCATTCTGAAGAATAAGTTATTCTGTCATGGATTTTTTTAAATACAAGAAATGGAACATCTAACATCAAAAAAAATTGAATATACAAATTTGGAAAATGTCTAAATCTTTAAAGTTTCCCCCAAATTACTGCCTATGTCTAAGACAATATATTAAGGGACCACTGAAGACTCCGCCTTCATGGCTCTTTCTGACTACAATCTGCCCCACCATGACATTCTTTGCATCATGCAGACCCAGGCTGAATGCACATTGATGTGTTTGCGCATGTCCAGAGAAAGGCCTGGAAAGATACCAAATTAGCCATAGTAATTACATAGAAGGAAGAAATACCATTCTTATGCATAATTATAATTTTCCTTTAAAATTATTTTGCTATGAAAAATATAATCAAGGGGAGACCGCCCGGGCCACCGGACCCTGAAGCCACCCAGAGCACAGGCCCGGTGTGTGAGTAACACTGCCCGGGGCCACTGGATCCTGAATTGATCCAGAGCACAGGCCCAGCATGGAGCCCTTCAGTAGAACGCCCTGCAAAGAGGCTAGAGGCAAGACTCACCCAGCTTATTCAAGAACAGAACAGCTTGCCTTTTGTCCTGGCCGCCAACATGCCCTCCAGACTAAGGAAGACCCAGAAGCTTCGGGGCCATGTGAGCTATGGCCATGGCTGCATCAGCAAGCACCAGAAGCACTCCAGAGGCTGGGGTAATGCTGGTGGCATGCATCATCATAGGATCAACTTCGACAAATATCACCCAGGTTACTTTGGCAAGGTTGGTATGAGGCATTTCCACTTAAAGAGAAACCGGAAGGCCGGGCATGGTAGCACATGCCTGTAATCCTAGCACTTGGGAGGCTGAGGCAGAAGGATTGTTGTGAGTTTGAGGCCAGCCTGAGCTACAAAGTGAGCTTAAGGTCAGCCTGAACTGCATAATGAGACCCTGTCTCAAAAAGACAAAAATAAAGAGAAACCAGAGCTCTGCCCAACTGACCACCTTGATAAATTGTGGACGCTGGTCAGTGAGCAGACATGAGTAAATGCTGCCAAAAACAAGACTGGAGCAGCTCCCATCATTGATGCAGTGCGATCGGGCTACTACAAAGTTCTTGGGAAGGGAAAGCTACCAAAGCAGCCTGTTATCATGAAAGCCAAATTCTTCAGCAGAAGACCTGAGGAGATTAAGGGTGTTTGGGGGGGGCCTGAGTCCTGGTACCTTGAAGCTATTGGACAGGGGCTCATTAAAACACTAACAAATGGTTTTCAAAAAGAACATCTTGCCAGTGTGACACAAAGGGTTCACCGGCAAGGCTGCAACAGGAAGAAGTGGAGCACAGCAGCCAGACCCAAGCCACACCCACCTGGAGGAGTCTGAATTTCGTAGTTCGGGACCTGGTGCTAAGGTAATAACTCTGTCTAAGCTTTACACCAAAGGTCAAAAATCAGTGGTATATAAAATGACAAAGAGAAGAAACAAAAAGCAGTCTCAGGCCCTGAGTCCACCCAGTACAAATGCAGAACACACTAGCATAGAGGAAATTGGAAATCACATACCTGAAATCTCTGAAATAATAGCATTGGAAGTAAAGAAACAAATGCAAAAAGGTATAGAAGAAATCAGATCAGAAATAATTTATGAAGTAAGAAATGAAGCAATAACTATAATGATAGAAGTACTAAGTGCTTCTAAAGAATACACTGATAAGAAAATAGAGCAGAATGTAGAAATGATAGAACCCCTGAATAAGCAATATAGGAAAGAAATAGAATGTATGAAACAGATCCGAAGTGATATACAGGACATTAAAACCTCAATCACAAGCTGGCAAATCTGTTTGAGTGAAAGTGAAATAGACTCTCTGACCTTAAAGACACCATTGCAGCTAGTGAAGCAAAGATCTCTTAAAAACAACTAGGATTCAGGAAAAAATAATTCAACACCTGAAAGATGATGCATAGAACAATGTGAGAATAATAAGCATCAATGAGAAGGAAGGAGTCAATACAAATGGTATAAAAAGAATATGGGCAGAAGTAATAGCAGAAAACTTCCCAAATATGGGGCAACAATCTGACATACAGCTAATCGAAGCATATAGAACTCCAAATAACATCAACCCAATTAAAACCACTCCCAGACATATAATAATCAAGATCCCAGAGATTCAGCACAGGAACAGTATACTAAAAGCCGCTAAAGAAAAGACACAGATCACATTTAAAAGAAAACCTATCAGGATAACGGCAGATTTCTCTTCACAAACCATCAAGGCAAGAGCATGGAGCAAAGTACTTCAAGTCTTACAAGAAAACAAATTCCAACCCAGACTATTTGTATTCTTTAAAAATAATAATAAAAAGTAAAAAAGAAAGAAAAATATAATCAAGGGCCAGCCAAACAGCTCAATGGATTAAAGTGCCTGCAAGCGGGCACTTTATCTAAAAGGGGCTAAGGGTTCCGTTCCTGGGCTGCCTGTGCCAGCCCCACCCCCAGGGCATGGTGAGAAGGCAACTGAGACTGGGAGTAGTGGCACGGTCCTGTGATCCCAGCTCTTGGGAGGCTGTAAAGAGGTGGAGCACTATGAGTCCGATCTAGTGGTGAGACCCTGAACACCCTGTAGACCCTTCCCTAAAATACAAAAAAAAAAAGAAGAAGAAGAACAACAGTCTAATCAGTAAATGCTTTATAATTGCAGAGAATGGTGCCTCAGTTCACAAACTTAATTCTTCCCATGATTCTGTCTGCAAACCAACCTAGACAAGAACCAAATCATCTTTCCCAGTAAAACTAATGTTTTTTTTAATTTATTTCTTATTTAAGTACAAATATCAATCAGACAGTTTTAAGACACCTTAACACGACAGATTTGATAAATTAATACATTGCAAACTGTTTTCATAATGTTTTGGTATCATAGAAGGTGCATACATGATATTATACTTACAGACATTATTATAGCAGATGTCTCTTATCAGTAACTTAAGAGTGTAGCTATTTACATATCTTATTTTTTATACCTGAATTATATAAAAATTCAATAATTATTTTCCTAATGGATGACCACCAGTAAAACTAATGTTGACCCTAACCACTGAACTTGATTTGTTTCTCATACAATTTGGATTTTGACCAGAATCATGGAAACAAATAAGTTAACCAACAGAGGTACCACTGTATTTGGATTTTTGTCATATGTGTAAACTCAGGAGAAGCTCTAGAACTACATTACCAAGAGAATTTTATATTGAGAGCTACTTCAAACACATAACAAAAGCACTGGTAGAATCTTGTATTTTAACCATAAGAACATAACCTCCCTAATGTGATTTTGTAAAAGTCCATTTCTACATATAAAAAGAACAGATGCCTTGCTCAGTTTTCTGGTCAACCCCACTTGTCTTCCTGGGATGAATTATTTTACCAAAGAGACCTTTGGTATGAGCCAGGCGTGGTGGCGCATGCCTGTAATCCCAGCATTTGGGAGGCTGAGGCAGGAGGATTGTTGTGAGTTCAAGACCAGCCTGGGCTACAAAGTGAGCTTAAGGCCAGACTGAACTGCATAGTGAGACCCTGTCTCAAAAAAAAAAAAAAAAAAAAAAAAAAAAAAAACAGAGACCTTTGGTAGTAATAGGTAAGATGGAAAGTTCAGTTTTTAATTTTTATTATATTTATTATTTATACTATAATTTATATTAAATACTTAAATATAAATATTAAATATATATTTAAATTATTCTGTCACAAACACACCCAAGTGTGATCATAAGAATGTAATTTATCTTCTCTATACCTCTGTTTTCACTGCAGTAAAATGAACACATCACCACTTCCAGACTGTGATGAGAATCAAAACTGATAGTATGGACAGGCACCCACTGCTGTGACCACATGCGATCATAGGCATGAAGATTCGTGTAGTCGTTACTGTAATAATATTAACATTGTAAGTAGCACTTGAGGAAATTATTTCCTGAATTCTATCCTTTTATAAGGTTAAGAAAAATCTCTATGATGCTAATAAATTTCAAGTGAAAGTAGAATACAAATACTTTCAGAAATGGCAGGACATAGTTGCAAGAGTCAAGAATTTGTTAACTTTTGAATGAGTGGGTACCTCCAGGCTCCACAAAGGTGACCACGGCTCTTCGGGACCGTTTGTCGTAGTCCACGCTTTCCACCTCGCCACCACCATTGCGGACCTTGCTAAAACTCAGTTCTAGCTTGTCTCGCATCTGATCTTCAGGCAGGCCATCAGGAATTTCGGTAACAATTATCTTCACTTTGGAGATTTCTACATGAACCTAGGAAATGGTCTCATATTTACAATGTCTTTTTTTTTTTTTTTTTTTTTTTTTTTCCGGAATCAGGGATTGAACTCAGGCCCTTGCGCTTGCCAGAGAAGCGCTTATTCCGCTGAGCCATCTCCCCGGCCCGAAGATATCATACAATGTCTTTTTTTTTTTTTCTTTAGAAATGTGGATCAGGCCTGTGTCCACACTCAGCAAAATCCCACAAAGCTTTCTAATGACCCTGTTACCTGGAATCTGACTTTGGTGTTGAGTGGAACTGGCTGGGCTGTCAGCTCCACACTCTGGCCCTCTATATGCACTTGATGCTTGCCCATTGTTATCACATTTTGTGCAACTGAAAAATAATTTGGGAAGTATTAATTTTGAGCATTCTGAGCGATGTGCATGCTTGGAAGGAAAAGTTACCCTAAGTGATCAGAATTTTGTTTAATTTTAAACATTCTAATTCGAACATTTTCCCTTGGGATTCCTAGATGCTAATGGTCCTACCAGCAAAGAGGGATTACTAATGCAATGATACGTCAGGAAAAATGACTGTGCAGAAATATTCATCAAGTTCTAGGCTCATCTTAGGAAATGAGGCCCTCTTCTTATCTCTTCAGTGATAAGACTAATAATCCCTCAAAAATTCATGTGTTACTTCAGTCCAACCACACATCCTTCCTTCCCACTGTTGATAGCATTACCAGAGAAGTCCTAATCCATTAGAGCTCAGCCAGAAGTTCTTCCATGATAAATCAGCGAGGAAAACTTCTGTCGGTCAGTGTCATATTTACAATTATTTTTAATTTTATTTAACTTTGACATTAGTTATGCATTCAGACATTACTAGTACTATAGAAAATACATATTCATTTTCATCTTTGCTTCCCAAAGATAGTATTCTAAAGCCCATCTAGGCTTACATACCGAAAAGGGAGGGCTTTCTTATTTTATTTGCCATACTTAATGAAGTATTCTAGTTTTTGTCAAAATGCTCTTTAGATGATTTAAAAAGTTGAGAGCTGGGCTATGCCAAAGCTGTCAACTATAAGCTGTCTACACAAATAAGAGATGCTCAGCAATATAATTATGCCAAAAGGCACTAAAAATGCAGAGAGCAAATGTATGTCAATTTTAAATATATATGGGTGTTTCTTTTTAATTATGTACATTGTGGTTTTAGAAGTGTTTAGTTGTTGCTATTTGGAGTTGCTTATTCTAATTATCATGAAGATAAGAGATGTTTGCTCTCTGTTTTGTAAACCCTTCATGTGTTTATGACAACCAGGCAGAGCACCACAGCTGGACAAGAGAAACAGCTAGAAGGTAGGGCGTTGCCCCGTGAGAGTTCAGACTCACTGCACCACAGCATGACTCTACAACTTGGATTTTTTTTCTTTTCACTAATGGCAACAGAGGACAATCACAGACAACATCAGTGAAGTCATGCTGAGATGACCTCCTTCCTGCTTGCTTTCCCCAAGCCCCCGACATCTGGTGATCCAGTGCAGTAGAGAGGGACCATTTGCATCTCAACCTCTGTAATTCTGACAGTCAAATACCACCTCCTATTTAACTGTGATTAAATCTAAAACTGTCTCCGGGGATCAGAGTCTCAGAGCCATGTCAAGGACAGAAGCACAGCCATAGCTGTCTCAGAGGAGAATTCTAATTACAGGCTTTGCAGGCCATTGCTGTGCAGAGACCTGGCTCCCAAGTCCTCCTCTGCATCTGTCAGCTACATCTGGATGACCACTGCCCACTGCTGGTGTGGCTCCAAGCGTTCTTCTCCCTCTCAGTGCATAGTGGTGGTTCCAGGGTAAATGAAGGTACACTGTGGACAACTGCCTCATCTTCGTATGCTGACTTTCTGAAATGGTTTTCCTTTTAACAGTTATTTTCAATCTACCAGGATGGATCAGTTTTCAAGAGAGTGGGTTCTCAGATTCTGAGCCCTGGAATGGCTCTGCAGACCACCTAGTCCTACCTTAAGATTCCTTCAATACTAGAATGAAGGCTGGGCTATGCCTGCTCAGAGGCATGCTGGTCCAGGCCAAAGTACAGGCACTCAGGGGTCGGCTCTCAGCTCTGTGATATCGTAACTGTTGGGACCTTGAGCAAGTTGCTGCTCTCTCACCCTTCCAGGTCCTTCTCTGCAGCGTTTCAAACATACAGTGGCAACAACAGCTAACATTTGTAGGGTGTCTGTTATGTGCCACACACTGTGCTAAAGGTTCTATTAGCATTTCTTATGCAATGCGCAAAGCACAGCATGGAGTAAGGTCTACCCACAGAGCCCATCAAGAAGCTGAGGAACTCAAAGAACTCACACCAAATTATGCCGTAAAGAAGAGATAAAGCTGGTACCCAAAGCCAGATCATCCTCTTGAAAGCACCCCAAACCTGAACAGACTTTGTGAACAATGGGACCCAGCCCAAATCTCCACACCCACACTCTGCCCACTCTCTCATTACCTAAGTGTCCTTAGGTCAATCACTTCCATAACCTCAGAATCCATTTTTGTGACTATAAAATATAAGTAACACCTATCCTATCCTGCTGTGTTTATAAAGTTGTGTGAGTATAAAATCAGACAGTAACTGTGAGAACACTTAGAGAATTATAGAGGTCTACTACTTTACAACATTACTGTGATTCTCATTATTTGGAGGCAGACTGTGGAGTCCAAAGGGGCTGGTTAGACACCACGACAATTATATTTATCTCAGAATCATTACTTTCTAAATGACTGATAACCATTATATACTTAATGTCTTTAGAGTTCATTTTCTCAGGCTGGGGATATAGTTCAAGGGTGAGCACCCGCCTAGCAAATACAAGGTTATGAGTTTGATTCCTAATACCAAAAGAAACAAAATAAAGACTTTATTTTCCTGTGTTGAAAGCAGAAATATCAAATCTGCCTCACAGGATCACTATAGGATGAGAAAAAATAATAGATGTTAAAACTGTAAAGCAATAGCCAAATACCTATGAAATATCTTGGAAAGTTCAAATGGTTTCCAAAAACGCACAGTTGTATTTTTGAGATTAGTCATACCTTCTTCTTTTTCAAAAGTGATAAGTGCTTGTCCTTTCTGCAGCTCATAAAATACCTGTGAGCTCACTTGAAACGAGCAGGAGACATTTAAGAACTGACTGGCATCGTCAGGAGTCTCTAGTGATGCCAACTGCAGCTGGGTCTCAGGAATAGCCTCCTTGATCTAATTCCAAAAGAAATGCTGGGTTAAAATCAAGCGAAGAAATAACTTGAGTCTTTCCAGTGACAGTGTGATTTGGTCACCCAGTGACTCACTCTTCACTGATTTTGAGAACCTCACAGAATTCTGACTCCACATGGTCTCCTGTACCATCCCCTAGTAACTGCTTCTTCCCTGAAAATGCTCAGAAATGTAATCAATGTGAATATCATTTCCCTGATGAAATGTTAAGTCTACAATCCTTTCACTTTTTCTAACCAGGGTTTAAACTGGTCAGTATTGTACACTGTTTGCTTTTAAAACTTACATTACTCATAAAGCTAAGTAACAGTGCCAATAATCTACTGTCTAATAGGAGAATAATCAGTATGCTTAATTTTAGTACAAAAGTATATGAAACATACACCTAGGCATATTATGGTTACTTTTATGGAAGAACCCAGATAACTTTATCTGAAAAGAAAGACTCCTCATAAGATTTATCAGGTTTAGATTGTACTTTCCACATTGCCTGCCCATCAATGCTTTAGCTACTTTTTATTCACAACCATTAGGTTAACCACTGAGGTTTATTAAAGAGTAAAGAGATTTGACCAACAAGACTTATAACCTATAGGATAAAGCTAGCTAGTTATACTTAACTGTTTAAAATCATTGAGATTTTCCTACTGTGTTCAATGCCCTGAGTTTGATCACAAAAATAAAAAGTAATCATTGGAATCAACAGACATAAATGACTACACGAAAATGCACGAATGAGATCAGTGCTGACATTTCTTGGTCTCGTGGTTTCTTACACCTCTGTTTCTTATGGTCATTTTACTTGCTGAAATAAAAGGTATTATCACAAAAGGATTAGAAGCTCAAACTATTAAATAATCTAATCTATAAAATATCTATCTTCACATGCAACTTCAGAAGATTCCTGATGGGGCAACCTAATGATGTCTCAAAATAAAAATAGTTAAATAAGGCTGAGATGCCAGGGAGAGAGCTCAGTGGTCTGAATGCCTGCCTAACAAGTGCAAGGACCCAGGTTCGATTCCTGGCACCACATGATGTGCCAGCCCCAAACCGTCCCAGCTGCTGAAACCAGGTGTGATGGTGCACAAAAGTAATCCCAGTGCTGGGGAGGCGGAGGCAGGAGGATCATTATAAGTCTGAGCTGCACAGTGAGAACCTGTACCAAATAAATAAATAAATCTTTAAAAAAAAAATAGGATAGGGCTAGGAATGTAGCTCCTTGGGTTCAATGCCTAGCACTATGGCAGGGTGAGCATGGAGATATTCTATAAGTAATTACTTTTAAGAAAAGTAACAGTGGATAAAAATGTGATACATAAAATTATTAGAGTACCTGGAAGTTTTTGGCAGCCTCTTCTAACTCAGCCTCAAGCTTTTGGATCTCTTCCTGTAGCTGAATATTTTCCTTTCTAATTTCCATAAGCAGTCCCTAAAAAATATCAAATAGTACCCCCAAAATTAAACAGCCCATAAAGTCCACTTTCTAAATTAAATTTCCCTGACCTTGAGCAAGGTAGGCTCAGAATAAGTATGCCCACATTAATAATGCATGTGCTGAATATTTTATGCCATCACTTAACAATTTTCCTAACACTACCAAGTTTCCCTAGATCCATATACAAAGAAAACCACATTTCACACTGGACCAAAGTCACAGAAATTCTTATATTTAAGGCAAAGATTAAGATTCAGATCTATATTAGGATTGCTGGCATACATCTGTATAGCCAGCACTCAGGAAGCTGAGCCAAGAGGATTGCAAGCTCAAGACCAGCTTATCTCAAAAAAAAACAAAACAAGCAAATAAACAAAAAAGACTCAAAGTTTCTAAATCTTACTCTCTATCAACTCCCTTCCTAGCTATTTGTAATTATATTATTGCTTTTAAATTGCACTAGAATTACTTACATGTTATTCTGGGGCAATATTTAAAAATTAGCAGTAAGCCAGGCATTGTAGTGCACACCTGCAGTCTCAGCACTCAGGACGCTGAGGCAGGAGGACTGCTGTGAATTTGAGGCCAACCAGGGCTGTAAAGTGAATGCAAGGCCAGCCTGAGCTATACAGTGAAACTCTGTCTCAAAAGAAAAAAAATTAGCAAAAATAACCATCATACTAATGAAAATTAATTTTAATAATACCTGATAATTTTCTTTTTTACCTCATTTTGTTTATTGTTCACAGATTCTTCATCCAGTTGTTGTTCATTAAGTACTTCATTTCTGCTGTCCTTATCAGGCTCCATTATTCTCTAATAATTAAAAAGAAACTTTTATAATACTATATGTATACAAATATAAGAAAAGAGAAAAAACATTTATTCTTCTACAGAAGAAGCATTTCCTCTTTGCTAGCTTTTTCCTACCATCAAATCTTTATATTCTTCTGGCTTATATCTAATCTGTATTCCAAATAATTTTCACACCTAAAAACATAAAAATGTCAAAAAAAAAAAAAAGCCTTTACTTCTAAACTCAGTGGTATACAGAAAACAATGCACATTAATATTCCTTTGTAATTCACATCCCAGGCCTATTATATTTTTCTTTTGGTACCAGGAATCAAACTCAGGAGCTTGTGCTTGCCAGGCAGGCACTTGTGCCACTGAGCAACATCCCCAGTCCCTATGCTTCATTTTAAAGACAACTGTTTTGACCTTTCAATCTTTATTGGCTTTGGTATAAAGATTTAATTCTCAGCATTGTACTTACCAAATGTAAATAAAGCAGGTAAGCCCCCAAACACAGCCTTCCTCTACCCAGGTGATCTCACCTGGAGTTTTCTTAAATAACTGGGTCACTAACTTGGATGGGGGTGGGGGAAGAAGACATTATTTTTATTAACTTCTAACTGAAACTTAGATCATAAGGGTAGGCAACTATGGTAGTATTCATAGCATCAGCGATAAAGTCACAAGTAGAAAGCACAAGTATTTTCATAAAACTTTATAATTGTTTTACATATTCTAAAATATGGTTTATTGGCCAGCCAGCTAGCTCAGCAGACTAAAGCTCCTGCTAAGGCAGATGCGGCAGCTGGGGTTAGATCCCTGGCATGCCATGATGGCCCCACCCCCAGGTGCTGAGACCTGGATAGAAACCCTTGAAACTAGGCGTAGTGTCATGCGCCTGTAATCCCACAGCTTGGGAGACTGAAAACAGGAGGATCACTACTAGTCCGATCTGTGTAGTGAGACCCTGTAGACCCTGTACTAAGTACAAAAAAAAAAAAAGAAAAAGAAAAATGAAATACAGTTTATTGAACCCAGCCTGCTGCAGCAGTCATTAAACTCACTGTTGGGTCTCACGATACACTGTAACATACTGGTACATATTAATTAATAGCAAAAATTTGCTTAAATACTTTGATAACCACATTTCAACTTAATTGGTTCCTTTTGTAACTCTGTTTTTTATAATATACTTTAAAATTTGTATTATTTGTTTGTTTTGACAAAGGTCCATAAGCTTGATCAACGTGGCAAACAAGGAAAAAAAATGACAACACACAAAATTGAGGAAGTCCTGCCCACACATTAATTTACTAAGATGGAAAGTTCCAAGATCAAAACTGGGACAAGGGATAACATGACTTCAAGTTTTTCAACGTACATTAATAACCAGTTTGCAATATAGTTTTCCAGGATTTTAAGAGGTTAGATTCTCAGAATTCTTATAAGAGAAACAGAGGACATCAATTTCTGATAAAAATAAATTAAAAGATTAGGAAGAAATTAGTCATGCCTTTGTTTAGCATGTGTGAATTCAGGGTTGTCAGAAAAACAAGAGGTCATGTAACACCCAGATCTCGTTGTGTAATGTTATTCAACAACACAAGGAACCAAGTCCCCTCGGCACAGGGGCTGATTCTAAGGCTGGGACAGGAAGTACACCAGACAAGCCTAGAATGTCTCTTGGTGCCACACAATTAAAAAGTGCTAGAAAAGAAACTGAAGTGCACCACAACTCTGATGGAAGATGCAAAATGGACACAATAACCAAGTGAAAGAGCTCCCAGCAGCCAAACATACCCAGGGAACTGGCCAAGTGAATAAATGATAAGAGGATCAGAGCCAGGGGTTTCACTGTCGGAAACAGCAACTAGAAACACAGAAAAACGGACAGCAAGAATAAATGCTGTGTGTTGAAATTGGATATATCAGTATAAATTTGATAGATAAGATAGCTGATAAAGTGAGGTAGGTACATAGGTAGATAGGAAGAGATAGATTTTTTAAAATGGGTACTTGAATGGATAGGCAGAGAAATAGAAACATGGATACAAGTATACATGCATGCATGTATCCTAGGCTGGCCTGCTGGGAGAAGAGGGGTAGGACAGCAGAGACAAGAGCAGCAAGCACACCTACCAGCCAGCCCCGGGTTTCCACTAATGCTCCCCACTCAGAGAAACCAGAACTCTGGGAAAAGGCTGTTCCCAGGACTGGAACAGAAAACTACGCACATGGTGCATACTGTGAGGCCAAAAGGTCAGTAAATGCTTCAAGCATGATGAGGATATGTTCAAAGGACACAGAACCTGGCTTTAGTTGGTTTTTATTGACCAAATCTGGAAATAAATTAATGATTAAAATAAATATAACGTTCCGCCCAACAGAGCTCTGCCCAGCAACAGAATACTCCTTTTCTTTTTTTTTTTTTTTTTTTGTCCTTTTTGAGACAGGGTCTCACTATGCAGTTCAGGCTGGCCTTAAGCTCACTTTGTAGCTCAGGCTGGTCTCAAACTCACAACAATCCTCCTGCCTCAGCCTCCCGAGTGCTGGGATTACAGGCATGCGCCACCAGGCCGAGTGGAATGCTCCTTTTCAGCAGCACATGAAATTCTCTCCAAAACAGATCACAAACTAACTAATAAAGCAAGCGTAGGTGAATATAAAAGAATTGAAATTGTAACATGCATAGTATCAGATCATATTACAGATGAAAACTAGAAATCAATGACAAAAGAAAACTAACTATACAAGTTAATTAAAACCAAGTAACATATTCTTTACATTGGGTTACAAAAGAAATCAAGGAAGAAATGAGATAGTTTCTAGAATTAAAAAATAATGCCCAATCCAGGCATGTGATGCTCGCCTGTAATCCCAGCACTACGGAGGCTGAAAACAGGAGGATCACTATGAGTTTGAGTTGCATAGTAAGACTCTGCACAAAATTTAAAAAATAATAATAACAATAATAATAGTAATAACAATGCCAGTACAATACATCAGAACTTATGCAACACAATGAAAGCAGCCTAAGGGGAAAGTTTATAGCTGTGAATGCATATAGCAGAAGAACAGAGCAAGCTCAAATAATGCACCATAAGTTCCTAGAAAAACAAATACAAAACCAAAGTTAATACAATGAAGGAAATTACAAAGATCAGGGGCAGAAATACATGAAATTTAGACACAAAAAAAGGAATAATAAATCGAAGATTGTTTTAACCCTCCTCATGCTGGGATTACAGGCATGCACCAGCACAGGTGCATGCACCAGGCTCTTTTACTGGTGAGATTGCCTAAGGGTTTGTCTGGTTTATTCTACCAAAACTGAACCAAGAAGATTTAAAAACCCTGAATAGTCCAATAACAGGCACTGAAATTGAAACAGTAATAAAAAGCCTACCAATTAAGAAAACTCTCAGTCCAGATGGGTTTACTGCTGAGTTCTACAACAATTTTAGGGACATTCTAACACCAATACTCTTCAAGCTTTGCTTTCTCATGAAATTGAAAAGGAAAGAGTGCGCCCAGTCATTCCTAGCTACCATTGCCCTGGTTCCAAAACTGGACAAGAATCCAACCAAATAAGAGAACTACAGATCTCTCGCTCGCTCACTCTCCCTCTAGTACTCTCACTCTCACACTCTCACTCTCTGCTCTCTCCCTCTCTGTTTTCTCTCTCTCTCTCTCTCTCTCTCTCTCTCTCTCTCTCTCTCTCTCTCTCTCTCCTCTCTCTCCCCCTCTCCCTGTCTCTCTTATGGAATTGTACTGAGGGCCTTGGGCTTGCCAATGAGGTATTGTCCCATTGACCTGTATCCCCAGCCCAGGTCAATCTCTTTCATGAACATGAGTGCAAAAATCCTCAATAAGATCCTAGAAAATAAAACACAACACAAGATCACCATTTTTGTTCAACATAGTACATGATACATTAGTAAGTGTAATGAAGCAAGAAAAGAGTTATATACAGAAAAGGAAGGTCAACTGATAATTATAAAACAGATATAGATGCTTGGGTAATATCGATTAAGTGGAGATCAAATGGGGAAACAAGTTCCATAGCAAGGGCACACGGGATGGACAAGAACTTTCCTGGAAGGGTGGTTAAGGACATTTGGTCCTATAGTCACCTACTTAGAACATCAGTCACTGCTGTTTGCCCCTAGGGGAAGTGTATGCATGAGCAATTACTCTTTTACTGGAAGCCCAGCCTTCAGTGAATATGCCTCCAGCCACAGTTGTGTTGTTTTGCTCTTTGATTTCTGATACCACTATAGATTCCTAAATGCATCTTGTATTAATCTGACTAGATCTTTATATAGACAGAGAAAATCTGCGCACAAAAATGTATTAATTATTGAAACTGTCCTACTGATCAGTTTTGAAACTGTCTCATTGCTATTTGTTTCTCAGTAAAATTAATAAACAAAAAAAAAACAGAAAAGGAAGAGGTCAAATTATCATTATTTGCAAATAACATGATTTTCTATATAGAACACTCAAAAGACTTTACCAAGCAACTCTTAGAATTAATAATGAGGTGCCAGGAAGATAGCTCAATAGAATAAGTGCTTGCCTGGGAAGCTCGGGGTCCTGAGTTCAATCCCTGGTCCCACAAAAAAAAAAAAAAGAAAAAAGAATTAATAACCAAATTCAAGAATGTAACAGGATACAAAAATAACACACAAAAATCAACACTGTTCCTGTTCACTAGTAATGATCCTACTGAGAAAGCAATTAGAAAAAAAAAATACCATTACAATAACACCAAGAAAAATTACATACTTAGACATTATCCTAGCGAGGGAAGTGAAAGAGCACTGTAGTGAAACTTGCAGCACTCCAAGAAAGGAAGCTGAAGAACACGTCAGCAAATGGAAAGGCAGCCCTGGTGGGACAGACAGAACTAACAGTCAAGGTGCCCCAACTTCCAAAATTGACACATGGATATGATATAATCCCAAACAAAATTGCAACAGCATTCTTCAGAGAACTGGGGAAAACAATCCTAAAAGTCCCATAGAGCCAGAAGAGACCCCAAATAGCAAAAGCGATCCTGGGGGAAGAGCAGTAGAGGCATCAGGATCTCCACCTTAAGGTTGTATTACAAAGCTATTGTGATAGAAACAGCATGGTACTGGCGCAAAACAGACAAAAGGATCAAAAGAACAGAATAGAGAACGGAGAAACAAACCCAAGCACAATCGACTATTTGATCTTTGACAATGGAGCCAAAACATACACTGGAGAAAAACAGTTCTTTAATAAATAGTGTTAGGAAAACTGGCTGTCGACAGGCAGAAGACTGAATCTAGACCATGTAAAGAGCTAAAGTCAAAATAGATGAAAGAATCAAACGTTAGAACAGACACTTACCCTGCTGGAAGAGAAAAAGGTAAAACTCAAAGATATACACATGGCAAGACTTGCTGAACAGAACCCCGGCTGTACAAGATAAAATATCACAAGTCGACAAATGGAATCATGTTAAATTACAAGTCTTCTCCACAGCAAAAAACACAACAGAGTGAAGACATGACCTACAAAATGGTAAAAAATATTTGCCAGCTATTCCTCAGACAGAAGACTGACATCCACAATATATAAAAAAAACTCAGAAATATTAGACACCCCCACCCAAAACTGAAAGAACCAGACAAAAACTGGGCAAGCAACATGAGTAGACACTTCACAGCAGTACAAATGGTCAATAAATACACGAAGAAATGCCTGTCATTTCTGGCCATTAGAAAGATGCAAATTAAAACAACATTGAGATTCTATCTTACCCCAACAAGAAATCAAAAAATAAATCCTAATGAGGCTGTGGGTGTGGGACACTCCCTCCACACCATTGGTGGGAAGGTGAACTAGTACAAACATTATGGAAATCAATGAGATTCCTCCAAAAACTGAAACCAGAACTCCACTTGATCCAGCAATTGCCCTGCTAGGTAACTTCCCAGAAGAATCAAAGGCCTCCTGCCTTCATAACAGCACAATGTGTAACAGCTCAATTCTGAAAGCAGCCTACATGTCCATCAACAGATGAATGGATAAAGGAAATGTAGAACTTACACACAATGGAGCACCACTATGGCATAAAAAGTGATAAACTTGAGTCATTGGTGGGAAAAATGGATGTATCTTGAGACCGTAATGGTAAGTAAAATAAATCAAGACACACAAGCTTAAATATCTCTTAAGTAGAAATCCAAAGTATAAAGAACAAAATTTTAAAAAATAGGAAGTGGAAAGTTAGATCTTTCTTAAATGTGAATCAAGAGACAGAGGAAGGTAGCAGGATGAAGAAAGGACCGAGCTACATTACACACAAGTTCCAGCCCCACATAAGACATTTTGGGAGGCTGAGACAGGATTGTTGCAAGTTTGAGAACAGCCTGGGCTGAAAAGTAACCTCAATGCCAGCATGAACTGCATAGTCAGACACTGTTTCAAAAGGAAAAGGAAGAAATCCAAGTGGCAGTTTGTAAATCCAGAAGATGCACCTCAGTTGTAAGCAATGTGCTTGCAAGGTGTGGTGCGGGCTAATCCCAATTCACACACCGGTCCTATGGGACAACCTGGTGACCAAGCTACAGGGTTCCTTGAAGGACCCTCTTTCCCCCTCATTGCATCACTGAATGTCAGTAGTTTCCCCATATTTGGGAAGTTTTCTGCTATTACTTCTGCACATATTCTTTTTATAGCATTTGTATTGACTCCTTCCTTCTCATCGATGCCTATTAGTCTCATGTTGTTCATCTTTGCAACATCTTGCAGATATTGAATAATTTTTTCTTGTATCCTAGTTGTTTTTAAGAGATCTTTGCTTACTTTTTCACTAGCTGCAATGGTGTCTTGCAGCTGAAAGCCTATTCTCACTTTCATTCAAATGGTTTTGTCTGCTTGTGATTGAGGTTTTAAATTCCTATATATTTAGATCTGTTTCATATTCTATATCTTTCCTATATTGCTTATTCAAGGATTCCGTCATTTTCATATTCTGCTCTATTTTTTATCAGTGTCTTTAGAAGCACTTAGTACTTCTTTCATTATAGTTACATTTCTTTTTTTACTTGAGAAATTATTTCTGATCTGATTTCCTCTATACCTTTCTGCAGCTGTTTCTTTACTTCACAAGAGATCTCAGGTGTGTGATTTCCAATTTCCTCTTTGCTAGTGTCTTCTGCATTCGTTTTGGGTGGGCTTGGGGCCTGAGACTGCATTTTGTTCCTTCTTTTTGTCATTTTTCTACAGCACTGTCTTCTGACTTTTGGTGTAGAGCTTTGGTAGAGTTGTTGTTTTAGCACCAGGTTCAGATCTACCAAGTTCAAACTCGTTCCAGTGGGTGTGGTTTGGGTCTGGCTGCTGTGCTCCACTTCTTCCTGTGGCAGTCCTTAGAGTTGAACCCTCTGTGCCACTCTGGTAAGATGTTCTGTTTCTGAATCAGCTGGGTGGATCTTGCTTCCAGTCTCTTTGCAGGGAGATTTGCTGCAGGTTCCACACTGGGCCTGGGCTCTAGGTTGAATGAGGATCCTGCGGGCTCAAGGTCATCTCACTTTCATGCTGGACCCGGGTTCTGGGTAAGAACACTGACTAGTCTTGACTTGGGTGTTTATTCTCTGCAATATGTTCCATGCATACGAAGTCCTCCTCATTATTATATTTCCAAAAGACAGAAACTATAACCTTATTCCATTGCTTTTAAAATTACTGTCACAATGCTGACATTTAAAGTGTGTATTAAAAGCTCTCAGTTTACTTTGCAACATAACACCCCCAGCATTCTTAAGCACCTTTACTAGCTGAATAATCTTCAGCTTTGCACTGAGATATATGTAGGGTAATTCTTTCCTTCAGTGCAATCATGTCACAAGCAAAATGAAAACCCTCTTCAAATGCCCACATCCTAATCCCAAGAACCTGTGAAAATATTAGATTATGATGTAAAGAATTAAGGCTCTAGATCAGTGGTGATGAATGTATGGCACACATTATTTTTTCCTATGACAGAGGATGTTAATGTATGAATTCTTTTTTTTTTTTTTTTGTCTAAGCCAAAACCTCAGTATTGGCTCTGTGATAAGTGGGTTTTGGGCTACAGTTTGGGCACTCGGCTATTCAATATCACTGATCTAGATAAAATTCAGTTTCTACTCAACTATCTTTAAAATATGTAGGTGAGTGTGGATTATCCCTGGAGGCTCTTAGGCAACAGAGGGTCCTCACCAAGAGGAAGCTGGCTGCAGTGGGAAATGCCTGTAGCTCCTGCTTCCTGAGAGATTGAGGCAGGAGGATCACCTGACCCCAAGAGCTGAGACCAGCCTGAGCAACACTACAAGAACTGGTCTCAAAACTTGAAATAAAAATTGAAAGCTAAATCCAGAGTTTGAGGGAGATGTGAACACAGAAAAGTGGTCAGAGATGTAACATCACTGGCTTTGAAGAGGAAGGAAGAACTACTGATCCAAGCAGGGTGGATGCTAGAGGACAAGACGAGGATTCATCCCCAGAGCCAAAGCCTTGACTGTAGCTCAGAAAGACCTGGGTAGGACTATTAACCTACAGATTACTACTATAAATAAAAGTGTGTGTGTGGTCACTGTCCATATAATTTGGGGTTTTTTGGGGTTTTTTTGTTTGTTTGTTTTTTTTGTCTTTTTGAGACAGGGTCTCACTATGCAGTTCAGGCTGGCCTTAAGCTCACTTTGTAGCTCAGGCTGGTCTCGAACTCACAACAATCCTCCTGTCTCAGCCTGCCGAGTGCTGGGGTTACAGGCCTGCGCCATCACACCCGGCTCTGTCCATGTAATTTGTTACAGCAGTAAAACAAAACAAAACAACAACAAAAAAAAAACTTAATACAAACCACCATCCTACTTTCCTAATACACTCAATACTTTGGGACCTAGACATATATGATTAAATATTCCTCTATGTCCAATGGGGTATTAGAGGGTTGGCAAAAAAAAAAAAGTATCAGGTTTCCCGCACTGCCAGCAAGAGGTCCAGAGAGCAGATCTCAGGTACCTGCGTGAGTGAGACTCTCTACTGCGCCCCCCACAGCTCTGCAGCGCTGCAACTCCCCAGAGCTCCTGCCCCCAAGCCCACCAAGCGGTGAGAACTGAGACTGTCTCTGCCCCAGTCCATCCCAGCCCCACCTGCCCAGCCCAGTGAGTGTGTGGAAGAACATCTGGCTTCCCCATGTACCGCTGGCTACAGCCCTCCAGAGCCCCTGCCCCCAAGGCCACCCAGCAAGTGAGAACTTGTGTTACTTTCTCAGCCCCTGATCCAGCCCATCCCAGCCCAGTGAGTCTGTAGGAGAGCTTCTGTGCTCCCCGGTGCTCCCTGGGCCAGGGGCATAACAGAAGGGCACCTCAGGCTCACTGTTGTTCCAGAGGGGCACAACAGTTTCATTTCCAAGGGCTGCAGCAAAAAGAAGCTGAACACAACACCTAGACCCAGGCCAGGCATAACTGGATAAACTCAAATTTAATAGATCTGCACTCGAATCTCATTAGGTGGTAAGGATGTAACTGCACCAAAGCTCTAACCAAAGGTCAGAGGTCAGTGCTATACAAAATGACAAAGACAAGGAGTAAAATGCAATCTCAGACCTTGAGTCCACCCATGACAAGTGCAGAGGACAATAACTCAGCTGAAATGAATGACTTAACAGCATCGGAGACAAACAATAGCAGAAAGGTATAGAGGAACTCATAGGAGAATTAACGCCTGAAATAAAAAAAGAAATTTTTGAATACATAGCATCTGAAGTAATGAATCAAATCCAGAACGTATGAGGGAAACCAAATGCCCACCCGGACAAGTGCAGAGAACACTACTAGTTCAGCTGAAACGTATGAATTAACAGCGTTGCAAGCAAGAAACAACAGCAGAAAGGTAAAGAGCAACTCAGAGCAGAAATAATTTCTGAAATAAAAAAAGAAATCTTGGAAATCATAGCATCTGAAGTAAAGAATCAAATACGGAAATACAAGGAGGAAACCCAATTTGGAAAAGAATTAATAGCTACCTCTAAAGAAGACATTGATTTAAAAAAAAAATATATATATATATACATATATATATGTATATATATATATGTATATATATATACATATATTAGAAGAAAAAAGTATCCAAATACGAAGTCACACAATTTATTTTATTTCAAAGACCCTCGCTGGCTGTCTTTCACCATTCTTCAATCCTACAATCCTACATTCTGTAAAACAAAATGTACAAGCCCGCGCGGTGGCACAGGCCTGGAATCCCAGCACTCTAGGAGACTGAGGCAGAAGAACTTCAAGTTCAAGCCCAGTCTGAGTATCTTAGGGAGACCCCCATCTCAAAGTAGCTCCGAGCAAAGGTCCTGGGTTCAAGGGGCAGAGAGCTAAGTGTTCTCCAGCTCTTTTACAGAAACAGCTGAAAAATCAGAACAGAAAGTGTGGGCTCATTTCAATGTTACTTTTCCTGTAAGGCAGGAACCGGGAAGTGGAACAATGGCTGGTTACCTTCAGGCCATTGTTTGTAAGGATTAAAGCCCGGCAACTTCATTAGCATGTGAATGAAAAGTGTCCAATTTAGGAGACCTGGCCTTTTCTCCTAGTTTCTCAGCAAGGGCAATGACCTAATTTCTTCCATAACAGGCTCTTTACCACGGCTGAGTCCATTTTGATTTTCAGCTTGTCCTCTTGGAGCCCAGGTGCATGATATTAGTTGAAACCTATGGGCTCCTATAACCTGTATTTAACGGTAATATTTTGCTTTGGATCCTTCGACCAAAAGAGAGAGGGGGTAGGAGGAAGAAGAGAGGAGAGAGGCGAGAGAGGGAGGGAGGCCCTGGGGCACGGAGAGCACCGGGAGAGCCAGCTCTCGCTAGGTTTCCGTTTCCTAATGAAGCACAGCAGACAGCACCGCGCGCGAAGTCCGGCGCCCTCCCGGGACGCCCTAGGGGGACCCCGCCGCCCCACTCACCGCCCGGCCCGAGCTGCCCGACCTGCGCCGCCTTCCCGGAGCCCAGGGCCTGGCCTGCGATCTGCAGCGTCCCCGGAACCGGCGACCCTGGCGTGGGTCCTTAAGAAAAAAAAAAAGAAGCGAAAGTGAAATGAAAACTTAAATGGAGATTTTATCTTTAACCATTACTTGAAACGTCAAAGCTGTCTCTAGTGATTACCCACGAACAGAAATGAAAAACTGCGCCTAATTTCACTTTCGATTTGTACTAAATGGTTCAGGTTTTGTTTGTTTTTTTGTTTTTGTTTCCTTTCTGTCGTGCTGGTGTTATCTCAGAAGGCCGGAAGTCTATAAATGCTCATTTTAGGGAATGTTTTCGAAAAACACTTTTGTAGGGTTTGTTTTTATAGGTGTCTTTCTTACAGGAATGGATAGAAACCGAAGTCCTCAGATAGTAACTTTCATTGTGATTCTTTAGACTTTATAACCCCAGTTTGCAAATATTGACAGCCAGCTCAAATCCAAAGCGCACAGGCCTGTGATCCTAGCACTTGGTGAAGGGGGTGGGGCGTTAAGGCAGGAGGATCCTTGCAAGTTCAGACCAGAATAGGCTACAAAGTGAGTTCAAGGCCAGCCTGAGTTGAGGCGATCTTGTCTCAAAAAAAAAAAAAAAAACCAAGATCCGTGTTTCTGTGTTTTCTCAGCGTCCACTGAGCTATATAGGATTAGTCCTATGTGAGATGGGGTTGACAGGAAAAAGTATCAAAGTACAAAACTGCATGATTTTAAAGACCCTAACTGGCTTTATTTGGCCATTCTTAAATCCTACAACACTTCATTCTGTAAAACAGAATGAG
This sequence comes from Ctenomys sociabilis, assembly GCA_004027165.1. Classification (NCBI taxonomy): domain Eukaryota; kingdom Metazoa; phylum Chordata; class Mammalia; order Rodentia; family Ctenomyidae; genus Ctenomys; species Ctenomys sociabilis. Next base: position 20,061 of record PVKA01010941.1, on the reverse strand, counting down.
CTGCACTGATTACGTAGGCCTGGAATCCCAGAGCTCCGAGAGACTGGAGCAGGAGGACCTCAAGATCAAGCCCTGGAAAGCTTTGGAGTTAGGTTGGTTTCTATGACCTATGAACCTTGAATGAAGTTTTCTTATAAATTTGTGTGCTGTTTTAAGTTTGTAAGCAAATACTTCACTAGACGTAAACTTTTCATTTGAAAATCAAAAAAATAAAGAAAGAAATCTGGTTTATTTCAAGAACTGTAGAGCCAGGCATTATGTTATACACCTGTAATCCCAGCCCTGGAGGGAATGTGGCAAGAAGATTGCCATGAGTTTGATGCCAGCCTGGACTACACAGTGTGTTCAAGGCCAGCCTGAACTATATAGTGAGACTATGTCTCAAAAACAAACCTGCCGTGTTTCCTGTTCCTATACAACCAACCTATAAGTACAGGTGAGAGAAGGAGAGATATCAGAATGATTTCAAGACCCAGATTCCACTTTATGGTGCTATATAGTTGTACGTAGTTAACCAAGAGTGCTCTAAAATAACAGTTTGGCATAAGCACAATCCTTTTATATCAAAAATGTTGATGGGAAGCTGAGACAGGAGGATTACAAGTCGAAGCCTAGCCTAAACATCTTAGCAATGTAGTGAGATCCTACATTTTATACCCAAATGTAAAAATATGAAAGGAACAGCTGGAGAAGTTGTTCAGCCCAAAGGCCCTGGGTTTAATCACCAGCAGTGGAGGAGGCAGGTTGTTTGATAAGAATCAGTTTAAAGAGGCACTTGTAATCAGAAAAAAAAATTTAGTGTTGAGTGATAAGAATTTTGTGTGTTTATCAGCCTAGGTAGAAACTATAAAAACACATGTTGTAACTCCAGAGGGGAAAATAAAAATTGCCTGTTTTACGCTGGAGTTTTAAAGGGAAAATCAACTTCTTAAATAAAATTTACAGGATGGCATTGGTTTGGACTGAGCCCCTCCACAGCCTCATGACACCAGGCCACAGCACAGTTATTCCTACTGAACATCACTCTGTCAAAAGAAATTAAGTTATCTGACCTTCCAAGAAATTGGGACAGTGATAATTTCCAAATCCCTAAACAAGCCAGCTTTAGTCAGCAAGGTAAGGAAATTTCCAATCCTTTACTCTTTACAAGGAAAGTAACTTTCAAATGTTCTCTTTGGGGCCTGGGAGAGGGCTCACGGGATTAAGTGCTTCCCTGGCAAGCATAAATGCCTGAGTTCAATCCCTGGTTCCTCAAAAAAAAACCCTGTTCTTTGTTCCGTTCTGCCCTTTTTGCCTATAAAGCCTCTGATCCATGGGTCCCTCCATACTGTAACATTTGCCTTGCGTGTGTGAGGCCTAGGTTCAATTCCCAATACAAATAAATCCATAAAATAATTTTTAAAAATCCCAATACTGCAAAAAAAATTAAGAGCAGCATCTTCTCCACAAATCAGAACCTGATTCTAGAACCACAAAGGCCAATTAAATCTTTAATGTTACTGTTACATCTGTCTTCTGACAAACTAGAGGCTGTTTAGTTCAAATGTCACTTCTTTCACTGTACTATTTTTCTAAATAGATACTAGGAGACAGGAATGTGACTAGAACAGTGCTGATCTAGATTCCGACCCTGTTCAAAGAACAAAGATCAACAGGGCTGAGTGCTTCGGTTGTGTAGGGCTTGCCTAGCATGTCAAGGCTCTGGGTTTTCTCCTCAGCAATACCTGAAACAAAGGTAAGCTAAAAAGAGCAAGGGACAGGGCTGGGGAGATGACTCAGTGGGATAAGCGCTTCCCTGGCAAGCACAAGGGCCCCCAGGTCCACCAAAAACAAAAACAAAGAACAAGAGACAAATGGTAACAGTCTGCATTCAACTGTTGTTTACTTTGTTAACAAGGAGTTATTTTGAAGACAAAAAAACTGAAGTATAAGGAGGTTGTTGGGTAGGGGAGATGGCTCAGTGGAATAAGTACTTCCCTGGCAAGTACAAGGGCCTGAGTTCAATCCCTGGTTCCACAAAACAAACAAACAAAAAAAGGAGGTTGTCATGGTTTGGGGTTTTTGAAAGGTGAAGAGTATAGCACGGAACACATTTTATAATACTATTTTATAATGAATCACCCAAGAGTCACATACTACAAGGGCAGGAAATCTATCCACACACTGAATACTAATGAATCCAGATGAGAGCCTAGAGCTCATGACAGTGCCTCCCACAAGTCCAACTGGAGGCCTGGAGCCCCCAACAAAGTCTCATGCAGCTCTGCTTCATAGATCTGTGCTGGAAAGGCCCAAAGGTCCATGGTGGAAGCTAGAAAGTCCATGCCAGCAGGAAGAAGGATCTGTGCTAGCAAGCTGAGGGATCTGAACTGGAGCCAGGAAGCAACGCCCAAGGTAAGCACCAGAGCTCCCCCAAAAGTACCACAGCCGTGCTCAGCAACAGTGAGTCCCGAGCTCCTCCCAATGAAGAAAGGGGAATTCCCATTAGGAAAGCCAATAAAAATGAAATAAAATAATCCTAGAGCAGTAAGGGCATGTTTTCTACACCCCAACAAGTAGAACTGCTGAGTTTAGTTAAGCTCCTAGACATCTCAAGTTGACACAGTGTATCAACTGTTACAATAAGGAAATAAAATATCTCTATAAAAAATAAAATCAAGGACCAGTGCTATAGGCTTCATGAGACCGAGCCGTGTACTATCTTCCCCTCCGAAGCCAGGAGTTGATGCTCAAGATGAGGACCTAAGCTTCTCCAAAGTTCATCCGGAAAGCCTGCATGACAAGGTCCTCCAGCAGAATGGCCCAGGAGCACTAGCAGCTGCCAACAGCTTCTCCAAGCAGCATCCCCAACAGCATTTTGGGCAGCATCTCCTGCTCTGCCTTTATGCTGCTGGCAACGACCTTCAGGTGGATCTTCACACCCAGCACCAGGCTACTTTGATTCAGCTGGGTGTAATAAGTTACCCACTTGTTAGAAATCCACTACAGATGTGATCCAAAAATCAAAGCTGAGGATGTAGCTTAGGGGTACAGAGCTTGCCAAGCACAGCCCAGTACCCCAACAAAATAAGCAGTCCAAAAATCAAGTCGTTATATCAATTTAGTATGACATTCTGCGCCCATCTACAAAACCAGTGCCTCCAGATTATGTTCTACAGTACAACAGATGAAAAGGAATTCTATGGCCAAATACAATGATGAATGCTGCATGCTGAACTCACAATGCACATCAGCACACTGAAAGTTCTCAGAAATGTTACAGAAGAAAATAAAGCACACACAAGAAAAGTTTAATTTCATTAACAGGCGACTTTGATCAATTAATCTTTGTCCCCTAAAGAAGACTATTAAAATCTCAGAAAATTTCTAATGGAATAATTGGAGTAATCCTTCACTAAATTGTACCATCTAAAGTAAAAGTTACTTCTCAAGGGTCTATGCACTTGTAAATATCATGTCTATGCCTTGGATGCCTCAAGTGAATCTGTACAGATAAGAGATGTATGTTTTACATTCATCTCTGTCACCAAACAGCAGCAATAAACTCCTTCCAATATACACACACACGCACACCAGTATTCCACACAGCGTAATGTGTACTGTGGAGATGTAGGAAACAAAGAATAACAGATGAAGGAGAGTATAACCTAATAACCTCTACCTGATAAGGTCAAGGTCAGGAAAAATTTCCTTCACAGAACACATGAAGACTGAGTTGGTTCTTAAAGGTACAGGAACTGGACTGGAACAAAAGTCAGGAGAAATAACCCAAAGACATGTGCAATGGATTTAATGTTTGCATCCCCCTCAAAATCTCTGCATTGAATTTGGGTTGGAGCCTATAACAAGCAACCTTCCACTCACTAGCACACAATTACCAGCCCCCAAGACTAAAAGAAGCAAGGGTTATTTTCTAACAGTGAGTTAGTGGCCAACAGGCTCTGAGGCAGAACAGCATGTGCCAGGGCATAGAAACAAAAAGAGAGAAGAGAAGAGCAGAGAAAAGAGGGAGCTGGAAATAATACTCCCCATGACCCACCACCCCCGAGGGCATTCACCTAGTGAATTTACCAATGGGAAAATCCCCTGGTGAGTAGAATGCCCCACAATCCAATCACATTCCAAACACATGGGATTTGGGGATACATTCCAGATCTAAACAATAACATTTTGCATCAAATCCAAAATATGATGTTCCAATAGAAATATTCTGGGGAACTAATATAATATTACATATTTTTGTATCCCCCCAGGAGCTTGTGCAATGCTTGTCCTAAGTGTCCTGCTTCCCCCAGGATGAACTGCCAAAATCTTAGCACAGAAGAAGTTTGGTAGTTTTCTAAAAGGAAGAGCACAAGATGATAAATAGCAGATTGTTCTTCATGGTGTGCTCACCCAATAAATTTTTGGTGTCTGAGACAGTATACTCCTCAGTATAGTGATAGGGGGTGGGGGTGACCAGATGGCTCAACAAATTAAAGAGCCTACTTAATTAGGCAGATGAAGAGGCCAAGGGGTTCAATCCCTGGCATGCATTGCCAGCCCCGCCCCTAGGGAGCTCTGAGATGGTGATTAAGACTGGGCATGGTAGCACACGCCTGTAATCCCAGCACTTGGAAGGCTGAAAAATAGGAAGGATCACTACAAGTCCATCCAGTCTGTGTAGGGAGACCCTGTAGACCCTGTACTAAATACATTTTTTAAAAAAATGTATAGTGATGTGTCAATTCACTGATGAATTCATAACAAAATATGTTGTTGGGTGGTGAGCCTGATGAGAAGAGACACAAGGGGTGGGTGACTGGAGGTGTGACCTGGAAAGGTGTGTCTCCTTACCTGGCTGTTCTCCTTATGTTGTTTCCTTGCCACCATCACATAAGCATCCTCTGCCAGTCCCTGCCACCATGTCATTTCTGTCTTGCAGCAAGCCAACTGTGGACTGAAACCGTGAATTAAATGAATCTCACGTACTCTAAATTGTATGTGTTGGGTGTTTTGTTCTACTAATGAGAAAAGTGACTCAGATAGATTTTGGAACCAGAGAAGCAAAGTCATTGCCTTAACTGTACTAACCACATGGTCCCAAAGCCTTTGAAAATTGTTCATGGGAAGCCTTTGGAAAGGTTTTGTGATGGCAACTAGAGAACTAGAGAATGATACTAGTCAACCTTGATGGAAGATTCTAGTTGGAGCTCAGAAAATTAGGAAGCTTATAGAAACACAGATGGTTAAAGGCCATGCTGAGGAAATTTCAGCTGGGAACAAGGACTCCATTGACAGTTGGGCTATAGGCTATATATGTAGGAGATATGACTACACAAACTGAGATTATGGGAGACTGAGATGAAGGACATTGGATTAATTAATCTCATAGGAGAAACTTCAAGACAGTGTTGAGGCTGTAACATAAGTACTGCTAGCTTCTTTAGGCCATATCTACAGTAAAATTCACAGCAAAAATTAGAGTCAAAAGATATTAAAAGCATACAGTTTCATCCAAAAGGAAGCACCTGCAAAAACAGAGCCCTAGAGAGCGTAGTTATCAGAAAGATTAACATTCAGAAAAAAAATTAAGTACTTTGCATCAGAACAATAGGAAAGATGCCTTGAGAACATCTCATAAATCAGCATGTCATCACCTTTCACTGGCTCAAGGATGTGAAGAATAAACATAAATTCCCTTGAAAGACCTGGCTTTGAGACAGGAACTCTAAGGTACCCTACTCAAAAATGGCTGCCAAGGGACTGGTTTCCTGAAATTTGGTTCACACTCAGCTACTGCACAAACTAGAAGCAGAACATAACATCCTCCATATGATGCTGGTTTTGTGAGTGCGCAGAATATAGAAATTGTGGGGTCAGAGGGGCATTCCGTCTGATTTCATGAGAAATTCTGGGCGATCAATGCATGTGTCTCTCAGAGGCAGTCCATGAAGATGTGTGGGTGAAGCAAAATGTGCAGTGGGATAAACCGGAAGACTTCATAGATTGGAAAGCCAGGAATGTGGAAGATCTACTGAGAACGGTCACAAGCATTGAGCAGAACCACTCCAAGAGAGAGGCCATGAAGATTATAACCAGCAGTGCCATAGGAGTGCGGCCATCCAAGCCTTTTGGAAGTCAGATCCTGCCACAGCTTGCCATGGTGCAGGACATGGAACTATAGGACACAGCATTTGTCCCGCTGTGTCTTGCTTTGGTCCCATTCCTTTCTGGCCGATTTCTGCCTTTTGAAATAGGAATGTCTGCCTTATGCTACTGCCATTGGAGATTGGGGTTAAATTTCTTTTTTCTTTTTTTTTTTTTTTTTTTTTTTTTCCTTGGTGGAACCTTGGATTAAACTCAGTCCCTTGCGCTTCCAGCAAAGCACTTATTCCACTGAGCCATCTTCCTGGCCCAGGGGATAAGTTTCTTTGTGGTTATTGTCTTTTTGAGATAAGATTTCACTATTTGGCTCACACTGGCCTAGCACTCACTTAACAACTCAGGCTGGCCTTGAACTTTTGGCAATCCTCCTGCCTCAGCCTCTTTGAGTGCTGGGATCACAGGTCTCAGAGGAGACTTTAGACTTGAATTTTTTCAGGAATGACGAAATTGTTCAAACCTTGGTGACTCCTGAGATGGATTTATGCATTTTGTATAATGAGCTAGACATGAGTCTTTTGGGTACCAAGGGCAGAATGTTATGGCTTGGATCTAGAACATTCTCCCCCAGATTGTATGGGTTTAGAAGGTGATTTGATTGGGTGGGCATTATACTGATTAATGGATGAATCTACCAATGAATTCACAGCTGAACGTGCTATTAAGAGACGTACCCAGCTGGAATAAGCTGAACAGGCAAGTTACTGGGGACCTGACCTAGAAAACTTTATCTATTGCTCTACTCCTCCCTTTTTCCTCTATTTTCTGACTGCCATGGTCCGATCAGCATTCTTCTCCTAAGCCCTTCCACCATACTATTTCTGCCTTGGACCGAACCAAAGGTGGAATAAAACTGGGAGCAGAATGACAGGCATTCCAAGCATGGCCCTAGGATTGCACATTGCTATCCTCAGTGCAGTTGCTTAGTTCACAGGTATCAGCATATATACTTAATCAGGGTGAGAATCCTACCAATTAACTGCTAGTTTCAAAAACCTGATGGAGATCTTTCTCAATAAAATTAATTGAAAAATAAAAAAGTAAACTCCTTTAAGTTATGCATGTCAGCATTTATTTGTTTCTTTGCTGTTGTTATTGTTGTTCTTTTGTGTTTGTCCCAGCAATGAGAAAGTGACTAAGATAACAGATGTGGATTTTAAGTACAAATTTTAAGTTTCTGATGTTGCCCATTCTGAATGTTCTCATCTGTGAAATGAGGCTATCAGATTAAGACAGCACTTACGTCAGCAATTAAGCCCATGCCCTGCCACAGAAAACTTTCAGTAAATGATAGCTGCTACCCTCTTATATTATAGTAACTTTGTTGTTGTTGTTTTTTCTAGCATGTTTCTAAATTGTTTTGATATTCTTTACCTAAAGAAATACTGCTGGAGCCAGGGAAATAGTTCAGTAGAATAAGTGCTTGCCTGACAAGTGCAGGGTCCTGAGTTCAATCTCCTGTGCCACAAAAGAAAAAGAAGAAGAAGAAGAAGAAGAAGTACTATCAAGGCAAAGACATTTTCTGGACAGAATCTCTTTAAGTTGTCCGCACCAGCTTCTGCCTCACCCTTCTGAGTACCTAGGATAACATCATGCACTAACATCATGTATTCCCAGCCAAAGGCTTTTAAAAAGAAATTATATCAACTGTAGTTTCTAGTACAGTGACTATACCTAGTGCATGTTATATAAATATTATTTCTAGCTAATAGTAAATACTGGGTAGATATCAAATGCTTTAGCTCTTTGTATAAGTTTTCATTGTCACATATGTGAATAAGTAAACTATTGTGAGACAGATCAAATATTTGCAAACAAAAATAAATCAAGTAAAATAATAATAAAAATTAAAGAATGACAGATTTTATCTCATTGACTCCTGCCTGGGCTAAAGTACATAGAGAATGAAGTATTGTCTTTGACAGTTTTAAGAGGAACATAGAAATTTCTCTCATAAACTTCAGGTATCAAGCCTATAAGATATTAAGCATTAAACTTCAATAATATATTTAAAAATCATTTAACAAAATCTGACAATACTGTTGAAGTTTTCTTACTGTATTTTAATTGTAAATTAAAGCTACTCATGACAGAATTCTCATTGGATGAATTTATGCAACATAAACCCAACAATCTAGTTGTTCTTTGGTGTGTGTTCTTTCTTTTTATTTTTCCGTCTTTTTGAGACAGGGTCTCACTATGCAGTTCAGGCTGGCCTCAAGCTCACTTTGTAGCTCAGGCTTTGTTCTGAGTTTGGACTCAAACTCAGAACAATCCTCCTGCCTCAGCCTCCCGAGTGCTGGAATTGCAGGCCTGAGCGACCATGCCCAGCTCCAACCATCTAGTTTAAACTTAAAATCACAAGGAAATGTTCAAAAGACCTTAAGAGTCTCTTCTCTCAAACAAAATGTAACCTTGAAATGATAAAAAATCGAAATATGATAATTTAGGGCCAGCCAAATAGCTTGGTGGATTAAAGCACCTGCTTTAATCCGGACAGGGGCTGGGTGTTCAATCCCAGGCCTGCCACGCAGGCCCCACCCCCAGAGGCTGAGATGGCAATTGAGACTGGGCATGGTGGTGTGGGAGCTCTTGGGAGGCTGTAAACAGGCAGATCACTACGAGTCTGATCTAGTAGTGAGACCCTGAACACCCTGTAGACCCTTCCCTAAAATACAGAAGAAAAAAGGAAATACAATAATTCTTGCTTGATCACCAAGATGCCAAATGAAAAAGAATTGTGCAAAACATCTTAAGTGATCAGTGTAGCCACATAAGGAGCTCAGCTTCTAACAAAGTCTACATTAAAATAGTGAAAACAGCTGAAGAAATTATTTCGCGGGCTATCTTTTTTTTTTCTTAATTTGAGAATTTATAGTTTGTTTTTGCTTGAGGGGCTGCACAAAGCACTCTAGAAATTGCTAAGAGACAAACTTCTGGTAGATGGTGGAGTAAATTGTTATTGATTCATGTACAGAATGTTAAAAACCTTAGCAAAATAGTTCAATTTTTTTCCTTTAAATTAAATATGTTTTCTCAGTCTCAGCAAGCCTGGTTGTATGTAATAAAACATATAGATAGATGTAGATGTAGATATAGAGATAGAGATAGACATATAGAGATATAGATATAGATTTCCCTTGATTGTGTGCCATAGTTTCAAGAAAGGGGCAAATGTATTTCTTGGCAAGAACAAATACTATAGATTAGTGCTTCTCAAATTTTAATAAAAATCAGCAAACCAGTTGCTAAAAAGTGCATTCAGATCCTGTAGGTTTAAGGTGGAGATTCTGGAATCCCAAAGTTCCTAGTTGGTCAGTGTTTCTGGGGTTTAGATTCTTCTTTGAGTAGCAACACTACACTAACAGATTAGCTAATGCAAAGAGCAGTCAGAAACTGTCCATTCGCTGCAGGCAGAGGCCAACATGTCCCTGTGCCTGGATCCTCCCACCTGTCCCAGTCAGGAAGCTGAGGCCCTTTCCCCTAATTTCTAGCCTGGCTGACCCATTAACAGCAAGTAAAGGGCTGGCCGAGTAGCTCAGCAGATTAAAGTGCCTGCAAGCAGGAGCAGGGGCAAGGGTTCGATGCCCCAGCCTGCCATGCCAGCACTGCCCCTGGGGTGCGCTGAGACAACAATTGAGACTGGGTGTGGTGGCGCCCGCCTGTGATACCAGCTCTTGGGAGGCTGTAAACAGGCGGATCACTATGAATCTGATCTAGTAGCGAGACCCTGAACCCCCTGTAGACCCTTCCCTAAAAATACAAAAACAAAAGAAAGCAAGCTTAAAAAATAGCAAGTAGAGGTTTTCTGTGAGTTCTCTGGAGGAGAGGCTGCCATTGTTCTCCTTCATCCTGCCATCTCCTCCAGAGACTGCTGGCTCCTTGCCTGTGACTGTGTTAGTATTATAGGAACTCAAATGGAAAAGGAAGGGCCAGCAAGATAGCTCAGCGGTCTAAAGTACCTGCTTAGGCAAGCCTGCAGGGACCTTGGTTCAATGCTCCAGCCTGCTGTGCCAGCCCCGCCCCCAGGGTGGGCTGAGCCAACCACAAATAAAATGAAATAAAACTTCCTAAAAAAAAAATGGAAAAGAATACATAATTTTTGACCATGAATGGTTCAAAATGACACAAAACAGTAGAAAGAGGAAGAAGGGAGGATAACAGTATATCTAGAAATAAGAGGACTATTCTTTTCTCTTTCATTGATTATTCATTCCTGTGTATCCTAAATAGACTGCCCTCGTGTGTGATGTAACTAAATAAAATGATCCCATACACAGGACTCATTTTAATAGCAAAATATCTGCATGGGGCAGTTTGGTGATGTCTGATATATAAAACCAGTGTTAATTTATCCCTCTCAGGGCTTGAACTCCTCCTGGGAAATTATAAATAAAAATAAGCTTCATTTGCAATAAAAATAAAGCAAAAAGTGCCCTTCAGATCTTTGTGCTGGGTGACTTTATGATTTGGGATGGAAACAATATTGTCTTGGGAGAGTAGCGTCAGCTATTTTTCAGTCTTTTGAAGATGAATTCTAATCGTGGTGCCAACAGTCAAAGCCTTCTCAAGGGGATGAATACAGCCAGAAGCTTGGTCTGTGATTGAAACTGGTCTTTGCTGTGACCCTTACTAGCTCTGTAAACTCAGGCATATGTGATAGACTCAGCCTATAATGGATGCTCATGGAAAGTTACTACTAATTACATTTTTTTTAGCTTTTGAGGACCAGCTTCTCATTTTCCTCAACTCTACATGTTACTCTACTTCCCAAACCTGTGAAAAAATACACAAGGAAATCAATTTAGGGTGAGGTAAAGTTTATTACAGTTCACAGTTCAAGAGATTTCAGGAGATTATCACTTGGCCCTGTTCCATGGCAGCCCAGTAGGTCATGGCCAGAGCACCTGGTGAAGAAAGCTCCCTTGCTGTGCAGCAGCAGGAAGCAAAGACAGGAAGAGGCCAGGCCTCAGGGCTCCTCCCAAGCCACACTCAGTGACTTCACTCCCTTCCCGAAGGCCTCACCTCTTAAAGGTTTCATCACCTCCCAGGAGCACCACAGGCTGACAATGAGGTCTTTAGGGTGTTCTGTGAGAACTAAATGAACTAATGTACACAAAAATACATTTTGAATAGCAAGTACAAAGTTAAATATTGTTAGTATTAATGTCTTCTTCTGATTTTAAGCTGTAATTAGTCAAGTTCAGAGGGCTGATTGTTAGGTAGGAGAAAACAACTAGATAGCTTCATAAAATTTGGGACCTGAGCCATTTCACCAAGACAACTGTATAAAATGACAGTGAGTATGAACTGCACAATGCTTCCTTGTATCTCCTGGAATTATGTGTTCTTGACAGTGGGCTGTCAAGATTCAGTTGGTGAAGCTAAGGAGATATCTTAGTGGCCTAAGCTCCTGAGTGGCAAGCACAAGGTTCCAAGTTCTGTCCCTGGTACCACATGCCATTCTGCATAGTGAGAACCTGTATCAAAACAAAAATAAAAATAAAAATGAATTTTTGAAACACTTGGTTGGTTATTCGTCTACATTTGAAAATTTAAAAAATCGAGTAAGTCAAATGTTAAATCTAAGGTATTTCTCCCTCTTAATTTTGTCAAATTATTTTATAAGTTATATATAAGAAAGACAGAAAATTAAAGTGGCTTTTTGTTTTTTGCAACATTACCCTACAGTTACCCCAAAGAGCAATGTGATGTTTTCCCTGTTCTTCAAAGAGTTCCTCTGTGCCCACTAAACCTTTTCTGCCCTATTCCTGAGCACAGTGTGAACAGATGGCCTAGATGCTTTAAAAATCAATTTTAAATATTCTGTCCAGTTTTGTGCCTTGTGCCCCAGCCAGTGTCTTTTCCCCCATATCCTCTGGCATGAAAATTCATAGCTGGTTGTATCACTCCAACAGGATTTTTCACAATGGCTCATTTACAGCGGGAATCAACCCTGCTGGCAATTCCCCTTTTCCTTTCATTCTAGAAACCCCTGCCAGATATTTTTCTAATAGTGCTTTCATCATGTCATTCCACATGGTCATCACCTACAGATAGCATCCCATACACAGAGCAGAAGGTGTACTCTCTCCCTCATCACACTCCCAATACCAAATTGTTACAGCTTGTCTAATTTTATCATTCATCACTCTCCTTCTCCACATCCTGCTGAATTAGTCAGTTGTTCAACTCCAGAACAAATGTACCCTTTTTTACCTCTCACAATTTCTTTTTCCTGCAATATTCTGCCTCTCCTTCTTATGTATTATGTCAGTCATACAATCACACAAGGGAACTCTTGACAAACATTTGCATGCTCCAAATACAGTGTTAACAGTACGAAGCATTTGTTGATTTATTAGGCATAATTAGAAACTAAGAGAAAACAGGGAAGGGACTTGAGCATGAACGACTAAATCAGGCACAGCTTTGCTAAGGAGGACCTGGCGGGTCCAAGCAAAGATACAAGGCCAGCCAGGGTTTTTTGAATTTGCTGGTGTGGGCTAGGATCCAGTTACTGATTATCTCACTTCTGGTTCTGAAAGACGGCTCCAGAGATGTCCTCATTCCCTAATCCTTCATCCATGAGAAGAGTGTTTCTGTTAGGAGCAGGCTCAGTTTTGTGGAGGGTCTGCTAGCACCCAAGGTGATGGTGGGTTCTGAGTACAATTAGTGATCTCTGGCCTTGTAATCCTTCAGTGTCCCTGTAAACTCTTAGTGTCCTCCATCTTGAAGAGAAGATGAGATAGGTTAAACAAAGTTAGAGCTCATCAAACCTGTATTGACCGCTTGTAGGCTGATAGTACCTAAATGACTAAGAGCCGATATGCAAAGATGTGAAGGGATTGGACCCCACGTTTTAACATAATAATGGAGACAGTTACAAGAGGCTGGAGCACAGTGCAGTGACAGAGCACCAGCCCTGCATATGCAAGGCTTTGGTCTCACCCCATACCCTGCTCTCTGCTTTTAGTAACCTAGTGGGCATCTGTAGGCCCAAGTAAATAGTCAGCAAGTTTTTGTTCATTTTGCTTCTAATGAAAATAGTTTTCAGTTTCTTGACTACCTTAAAATACAATCATGCTTTGAAAGAGTAATTAGTTAGCGAGACATGGTGGCACAAACATGCGATTCTGGCACTCATGGGATTGAGGCAGAAGGACCACAAGTTTGAAGTGAGGATGGGAAAATGAGTGAGATGCTGTCTCAAAATAAGAAAGGGCTGGGAGTGTAAGAGCACTTACCTAGCACATGCAAGATCCTGGATTTGATTCCCAGCACGACAAAGTTGCCTTTACTGTTCCTGGGGTACTCTAGTGAGGGAGACATTTCCAGAGAGCTTGTTCTGTTTTCACCCCTTCCAGTGTCTTATCTGAGCTTCTACTGCTGATCTCTACCTGGAAGAAGGGCAAGGAACTCACATGCTGACTGTGGCCATCAAGTCCCTCCCTCCCCTCACCTCCTGAATTTGGACTGCTGACAGGAGGCTGCAGCTAAGCAGTCATTTCCTACTGTCCACACAGACATCAAATAAAAAGTGCCAGTAGCAACCTGGAGTCGGACCATCTTGGGTTGAACTAACTCTCAGTACCACTTGCCAAGTATGGTGAGTATGATTCATGTCTTACGGGGAGGTGAGAAGGCCATGACTGTGCCTTAGGGCTTTCTTCATTGGGGGAACAACCTCAGCATATAAACAGAAGCGTAGGCCTGACATGTAAAGTAGTGAGGTCATTTCTGCAGAACCCACTCCTACTGAGTTATGTGCATGAGTCAAAGAGATGGGACTTTCACCAACTCCCAGAGACACGCATCCACTTTCCTTGTAATTAACTTCTTTCTGGAAGAAAGAAAAAGACATATTTAAAGGGAATTTCCCTGCCATGATATACACATGAAAGTCTAGAAAAATTATACCTTCTCATATGTCATTATAATTGGAGCAATTATCTGGGGGAAAAAAGTAGGAAATCCTTTACATACTATTAACCTTTGGATTGGTTTCCACTGACTACAGTAGTATGACAAAAATGTCATCCAAGCGAACTACATGAGAAAATAATAAAGAAAAACTAGTTCAATATATGCCTAATAGGACTACAGCCAACCTATAATTTTCTGGCTATAAACCCAAGTAATATTGCTGGAAGACCAAAAAAAAAAAAATGTCCTATTTCCCAAGAAATCTCTAAAGGAATTGCATCAGCTCTGGACAGATGTAAGAGTAAGTACATGCAATCCAGAGCGCCGTGACCCAGAACAACCTAGTTTTCATCAGTGTTGAAGACCATGTAACAATGCAAGTGTGGAGAAAGAAGAAATTCTTTCTTTATGTAACTCTTCAGTGTCAGCACCGGGGATAGTACTTAATGCAATTGTTGTGGTGCCAACGTGGGTGCCCTCAGCACAGCAGGGAATGAACATTAGGAGAAGAGTCTGCCCTGAACCTCTTCTGCAACATATCCTCAAAACTAAGCTGTTGAGAGAGAGAGCAAAGGGCTGGAGAGAGAGGGGTGAGATGGCAGGGACAGGGGGGAAAGCAGAGGTGCTTTTGCACCTCCTGCTCTTTCTTGATTTGTGACCATACCTGCACAGGAGTGAAGAAACACAGTTTCTCTCTAAGTGTCATTTTGGTTACTGAGCACAGAACTTTAAGTGCCTGTGGTAGCACGTTCTGCGCTGTTCCTGTGTACTCTCTCCAACAAGACCGCTGGCCCATATGGATGGAAGCTGCCATAGCAACCAAGGTGATGTGCTCTTCATAGGGGCATCAATTTGTGAATTTTGTGTTTTATTTTGTTTCGTTTTTAGAGTAGGACGAATTTATTGTAAGAAAGAAAGCTACTATCTGAAAGGGACAAAAGGGAGCCCAGAAAGTGGGTTCCCACCAGCCCCACTTATCAAGAGTGTTTTATTGAGCAAAGCCATGAAGTGAGGCAGGTTTAAGGTAGGACAGAACTATGTCCAATCAATAAGATTACAAGTATAGTCGCTTATGTAATATTGATCCAATGGCAAATCATAGGATGGGTGTAAAATGGGACAAAACTACACACAACAAGTATAGTCACTTTGTTGTAGGTAGCTGAATTATATAGAAATATTATAGGCAGTCAGACAGGACTAGGCCCTGAAGGAGACAATATGAAGATGAGATGGGAGAGGCAGATACTACCTGTGGGCCAGATCTCATGACAAAAGAGTAAACAAATGCAGCCAACATACTTCCCTAGGGATGGGAATCAGGGATTGATATTCTAAATAGGTATCAATCACCTTGCACCCAGAAAGAGTCACTGACCCAACCCCCTACAGGATAAGCCCCTGCTCTATATTAATGCCTGCTTGCTAGGTGACCCACTTCCCCAGCTCATCCTAGATTTAATCAATTTCACTGAGTAATTGTGCTTGTAATCTCATTGGTTGACCATAGTTTTGACCCACCTCATGTGCAAGTTACCATGATTTCCACCTCCCCTCATGGTTTGCTCTATAAAAATTCTTAGAAAAGACAGATTCCCAGGCCACCTGCTTTGGTCCCCCTTCTGTCCCTCTCTCAGACAGAAGGTTTCATTCCCTCAATAAATACATTCTGCTCTTAACTTCTATTGTTCCTAAAATTCATTCTCTGGTTTTAGAGAACACTCACTCAGCCCAGTTATCTTTCAGATTGGGATACATTCCACTGTATCAGCTTGGATAATACTGATTAAATGATGATCAAATTGAGAAATAAGTCGTTTAGCAAGCACACATGGGCAGACAAAGGCTTTCCTAGCCCAGCATGGTGGCTCACACCTATAATCTCAACATTCAGGAAGCTGGGAGGATCACTTTGAGGCCAGCATGGGCTACAGAGTGAATTCAAAGCCAGCCCTGAGGGGGCCAGGGAAATGGCTCATTAGATTAAGCACTTGCCTGGCAAGTGCAGAGGGCCTGAGTTCAATCCCTGGTTCTGCCAAAACAAAGCCAGCCTGAACTGCATAGTGAAACCGTGTCTCAAAAAGAAAAAAAAAAGATAAAAGTAAAGGAAAACAAGGACTTTCCTTAATGGGATGAGTAAGGAGCTGGACTCCACCTCAATCACTGCTGTTCATCCCTAGGGGAAGTGTAAGGGTGAGCAGCCCAGCTTTCTCTTGAAGTGAGCCTTCAGGGAGCGCACCTCCAGCCACAGTTGCCTTCCTTATTGACTTCTTGAGGGTCCGGCCCTGTCTGTCTGCCTACAATATTTCTCCCTAAATTAGCTGACTATACTATTCTCCCCTCTGAAGAAGTACCCCTAGCTTCCCTAAGGGACAAGGGGAATATTTGTTGAATAAGCTAATACCAGCATATTTATGGTTCACTATTTTCCTGTTTAAGCACAGCACCAGCCATAAAATACCCTGCTCTCTGGTAAATCATTCCATCAGACAATTAAAAACACCTCATTAAGGTTGGGTGGCACATGCCTATAATTCCAGCATTCAGGAGACTGAGACAGGAAGATCACAAGTTTGAGGTCAGCTTGGGCAGTCTAGTAGTCAAAGCCAGCCTGGACTCCATGGAGAGACCTTAACTCAAAAAACACAAGCAAAATCCAAAACATCCCAAAGAATTACAGGCTGACAGATAAAATCAAGAAATGTTGGGAAGGTTTCATGTGGTACAGCAATAATTTTTCTAGAGGGCAATAACAGTATGAAAGATTGACAAAATTATGAGTTATAGAATTGTGATCAAAATAATTTTGGGTGAGTTGAGAAAGATTAAAAAAAAAAAAGCCGGGTGTGGTGGCGCAGGGCTGTAATCCCAGCACTCAGGAGGCTGAGGCAGGAGGATTATTGTGAGTTCAAGACCAGCCTGAGCTACAAAGTAAGCTTAAGGCCAGCCTGAACTGCACAGTGAGACTCTGTCTCAGAAAGACAAAAATAAATAAATAAATAAAATTAAAAAAAAAAATGGGGCCAGTCAGATAATTCAATGGACTAAGCCCTGCTTAGGCGAGTGCAGGGACCAGGATTTGATCCCTCTCACTGCCTGCTGCACTGCCCCATCTCTGGGCATGCTGAACCAGCCACCCAGTCCACGTGTGCTGGCACATGCCTATAATTCCAGTGCTGGGGAAGCTGAAAACAAGAGGATCACTAGAAGTCTGAGATGTGTAGTGAGACTCTATACCAAACACATAAATTAAAAAAAAAAAAAAAATGTGGTGCCAGGCATGGTAACACATGCCGACACTCACAGCAGCACCCAGGAGGCTAAGGCAGGAGGACCACCACTCTGAGTTCATGCCCAGCCTGGGCTACAAAGTGAGCTCAAGGCCAGCCTGAACTGCATAGTGGGACCTTGTTTCAAAAGCGGGAAAAAGTGATATATGCATCTCATGAGATACTATTAAACTGTTAGGTCTGAGAAGCCCACCGCATGACGAAAGACTCCAAGAGACGTCCTCTCATGTAAAAGCAAGGGGATTTTATTTTCCATGCATGCATGGGGCTCACTGAATGTGCAGGAACAGAGAGCCCTGAGCTGACTGTGGGCTGGGTTTTACGCCCAAAGACAAAGGGAGGAGGGGTCTTGTAAGCGCGGTTACAGAAGCGAATGGCATTGGTTAGTTTAGGTTGACCTTTAAAATAATTGGTGGGTTTGAGAATATATGACTTTTTAGTGAAACTAAGAGGGGCAGGCAAAAGGACAACTATTAGTTAACTCTGTGGTTTTAGCTGTTTCCTGAGAATGGCTGAGTCAAAGTATTTTATAAGCATGTTCCCAGGCTGGAGATTAAATGTTTTTCCCAGGTAGGCCTGAGGTTTTTGTGTTCTCTTTGTTTTAAAAACATGGATAATTTAAGCTCTATGGCCGTAAACAGACATAACATTGGGCAGTAATCTATACAAGCTGACATGGTTTGTTGATGTACTAAGGCAACACATGCAGAACAGGATGGCGGTGTAACCTCATGTATGCTCTTAGAAATTATTTGGGCCTTACATTCCCCCCTTTTTGTTGTCAATATCTCTAATCTTAGAGATTGGTGTCACCCATGTGTTTTGTAGTTAAAGGGGTGTGGGGTCACAAGGACACAGAGTTTGTCAAGATCCTCAACAATAGGGAAGGGGTACTGATGTCGGTCAAGATAAGGCTTGGGTCACAGGGGCGAGGGAGTTGGGAGGGGTAGGCGCATATAGAACAGGAACACGGCGAGGTTAGAAGGGCAACAAAAAGGAGTCAGTTTTGTATATATAACACTTTTCACTAGTTTTTGGATGGTGATGAAATCATTTATCTCTTGGGATAATTTTAGGAAATTGTTAGCTTTATATACATGTATAGGCCAAATAATAACATCAACAGGATACAGTAATTATTTAGCAGATCGGGAATGTAATAACCGTTTAGAATTTGTAAGTTTAAAAAGACTAGTCAGAACATTTTATAGGTTTATTGGCAGAGATCTGTTAAATGTGAGGTTTAAATTTTTTTTATTTACCTTTTATGGCCATTGTATATTGTCTCAAACAAACTTGTCTATTTTTATATCTCATCAGTTTTATTATTACCTGTGGCATATGGATTGTCAGACCTAGGGAAAACATTTAGTACTCTCCAGTCTGTAAGCGAGCCACTAGCTGGGTAACTACCGACATATCTGTATAAGCATCTATTGAAAGTTTTACAAGCTTTTTCCTTATATTGGCAGTTAACATGGGTTCCCTCAGGCTGAGAGGGAAGACACATAACCACCTTAGTCTGAAACTTCCTCTGACTCCATCATAAACACTTTCTTTTTTTCGTCTCTAGAAGCTTTGGACATTTTTTTTTTTTGAAATGTCCCTTTTCTTTGGATCTAGGAAAGCATAACTTTTTCAATCTATAATTCCATTCTGTATCTTTTCTACTATGAAACACTTCAACTGAGAACAACTTATTTTTATAAACCCTTTTTACTTTTGCAGCTTGTGTCAGACATTGGAATTCACTGAACAAGATATGACTTTTAGTTTTAAGACCTCAATGTGTTTTTATAGACAAAATCTGGTGGATTCCAGTTAAAGGAATCTTAATCTAGCATATTTGTTATAGATTTTATCTGTATAATTACCTGGGTTTTTGGTATCTATTAGGAATGAACAAATTTTTTTTGATATATTGGAGCACATATATTTAAAGCATGAACATTTCAACTAACAGGTATAATTATAAACTTTGAGACCTAGCAATTGTAACTTACTAGCTCTTAGACCCATTTATTTATGGAGTCTGTCAGTTTGTTATTAGTCTCTCTAGCTTTAGGTAAGGGATATCACACCTGTATTAATGATGGGCATGAAATATTTGAGTTACATCAGAAATCAACCAGATCAACATATTTTTATCATGAAATATATAGTATTTAGTCAGATTAAACCAATGGAATATCTTTTAAGCCTTGTACATGAACAACAATTTATTATATTTATAAAAACTGGTCAGCATAATTTTGATTTAGCTAGCAGCCTGAATATATATATATTATAGTATCTCAATTTTAATTAAAGCAAGATTTTTAAAGTCTGTTTTTATTGAGGTGGATAACTGGAAGGAAGGTCAGGGCTGGAGAAGGACAAAGAGACCTGTGCCAATGTCCAGCAATGGGCTTGTTTTTTCTTTAGTCATAATTACTTAGGGCTCCTCCATGGAGACGACAGGTAGAGGTAACAGTCTGGCCAGAGGGAGGAAGCAGGCCCAGGGCCCTCCAGTTTTACTGGATCATCTGGGAAGCTGAGTCTGAGCTCTGGGGCCTCCGCCTCGGAGTGGCTGTTTTAGCATTTAGGGCATGGCTTGTGGGCCTCTTAAGGCAGTCCCTCATATGGTGGCTGACTTCTGTCAGCATTGAGCTCTTCTTGGAGCCCAGAGAATCAGACTTAGAGTTTGTTTTGAGGCCGCAAC
>PVKA01010940.1:34721-62796 GCA_004027165.1 Ctenomys sociabilis | reverse complement strand
AATACAGGAAGGCTTGGGAAAGGCCCTTGGTGAAATTGCTTACATGTCCTAGAAAAGGGACCCTTGTCCGACCCTCAGGCATGAACTTTAGGTCTGAAAATCTTCATAAACTCACATAATACTTTTTATATCAAAAGTTGCTTTGGAGAGTTTTCATGATTATCAAAGGACCTGACCCAGTGAAATAAGTTATAATACTAATTTAAGGAATATAAAGGTCCCATGCTCTGTAAATTAAGAAGCAACTTCAGATGAAAAGACCTGAGCTCATGTCTCCTTCCCATTGACAAACTGGGCCACCAGCTTTCCCATGCAAAGCCTTGCAGCATCTATTTTGGATGCCTAACTGATGCTTAGAAGTAAAACTATTCCAAATTTAATTTTAAACATCTCAGAATTATTAAATATTTCCTCAGTTAACAGTCTTGACTGATGGGCAGGAATAGTAGCTCAGTGGTAGAGTCCTCGCCTACCAGGTGTGAGGGTCTAGATTCCACCTTCAGCATCCAAAACCATAAAAGTTCTCTAATGTTGTTTATTTTCTTCATTCAGTTACCAACATTTTTATAACTCTATTATATGCTGTAGATGCCAATGATAAAAATCTGAGCCATGCCAGGTATGGTGGTGCACTCCTAAAAGCCCAGCGCTGGAGAGGCCGAGGAAGGAGGGTCGCTGTGAGTTCAAGGGCCTCCTGGGCTATAAAGTGAGTTCAAGGCCAGGCCGAACTGCACAGTGAATTGAAAAGACAAACAAATAATCAAAAATATTCTAAACCAGAATGGCCACGTTCCTTGGCTGTCTGGGTGGATAGGTAGTAGAAAATATTCTCAGTTTTGTTCATTCACTGTATCTACTGGAGAAAGAACTCATCTCATTTCAACCGGGAAAATCTCTTTTTAAATCTAATGCATGAAGTAAAGTGACATCTAGTGTTGGTTAAAAGTAGCAGTAAAAAATCTGTTTCTGTATGGTAGGTACTTGAATTTACTCTTGGGAAATAATCTTACATTTAGCTTTAGTATATGGCCAACTCTTAAGGCATAGATGTTTCCTTTTTAATTTTACATTTTAGAGAAGTTCTGAAGTAACCAGAATTTAAATGTTAATAACACAGCATTCATATTGTCTAAAATTAAATACTTAAGGGGTCGGGGAGATGGCTCAGTGGAATAAGCACTTCCCTGGCAAGCATAAGAGCCTGAGTTCAAACCCCGGTTCCGGAAACAAACAAACAAACAAACAATATATATATATATATATATATATATATATATATATATATATATATATATATATATATATTCAAAACATTTAAAAATACAGAGATAAAATAATGTGTATGTAATTATCATAAAGTTCTGATGAAATAAATTTTTATTTGCTTCTGATATTAAAACAATTTATAAAGGCCAGGGACATGAGTTTAATCCCCAGTTCTGGCAAAAAAAAAAACCAAAAACCAATTTATAATAAACACATTTTATGCCCTATGAACTCTTCCTTGACTTCATTTCCATGTTTTTCTCTTTAGGTGTAACCTGTCTGATTTATTATCAGCATGACTGTTTTTTATTTTTGTTACATGTATTGATACACATAAAATTTGTAATTCTACATTTTTGCATGTGATAATACCAAATCCTTCTGCAACTTGCGTTTTTCTGGTTCCACATTATGTTTTTGAGATCTGCTGATATGGTCATGTTCGTCTGATTATTTAACTGTTGTATATCAGTGATCCACTGAATGAATGATACTGCCATGTGTTTTTGTTTATTTGTTTGTTTTTTGTTTTTGTGGTACTGGGGATTGAACTCAGGACCTTATGCTTGCCAGGCAGATGCTCATGCCACTGAGCTGTCTCCCTAGCCCCATACTGCCATTTGTTAAACAGCAGATGAGTATTTCCATTGTTTCCAATCTCCTACTCATAAGCTATGCCCCAATGATCCTTCTCATATTCGAACTTTGGTGTACAGGTTGGACAGTTTCTTGGGAGAGGCTCGCCTAGGAAATCACGCTCAGGTCATGCTCATTTAAAACAAGTATGCGGGGCCCGGGAGATGGCTCAGTGGAATAAGCACTTGCCTGGCAAGCATAGGGGCCTAAGTTCAATCTCTGGTTCCAAAAAACAAAACCAAAAAAAAAAAAAAAAAAAAGAAAAAGAAAGAAAAAAATATCATAACCTTTCAATATTTCCATGCTTTGCTAGGGAGATGGCTCAGTGGAATAAGTGCTTACCTGGCAAGCGCAAGGGCCTAAGTTCAATCCTTGGTTCTGCCAAAAAAATAAAAATAAAAATAATTAAAATAAATAAAATAAAACAAGTATGCATGTTGAGTATTTATTCTGCAAAACAATTACATCCATTTGCACCTTCATCAGAGGATAAGTTCTTTTGCTTTACAGTCTCACCGACACCTGATTTTGACAGGCTTTTTAATATCTGGCAATGCCTGTAATCCCAGCACTGGGGAGGCTGAGACAGGAGGATTGTTGTGAGTTCGAGACCAGCCTGAGCTACAAAGTGAGCTTAAGGCCAGCTTGAATTGCATAGTGAGACCCTGTCTCAAAAAGACAAAATAAATAAATAAATAAATAAAAATAAAAATAAAGCTTGAAAAAAAAAAAAAAAAAAAAAAAAAATATCTGGCAATCTGCTTGGTGAAAAACTGTTATCTTTCTGTGATTTTGCTTTGCATTTCTCTGATAAGTAGTAAAACTCAGCTTTTGAAAATCTATTTTGCCACTCAGATGTCTTCTGTGAATTGCCTATTCCCACCCAGTGTTTATTGTGTTTCTGGCATTGTCCTTATGGATTTCTGGAAGTTCTTTACATATTCCTGGTACAAGCACTTTGCAGGCTTGATGCCCTGAAGATGCTGTTCCCCTCTTTATAACTCAGCTTTTCACTGTGTACATAAGAGCTCTTCATTTTAATGTAATCAAGACTACCAATTTTTCCCTATTTATACTTATTTAAGAAATCTTTCATTAAGCCCCCCCACCTTTTATCTTCTAAAATGCTTAAAATTTTCTTCCATATTTAGTCTTCCAAGTGGTTAATTTTTCGGTTTGTGTGAGATAGGGGATCACTTTAAGTATTTGGGGGGGTTGCATTATGGGTAATAATTGCCCCGACACTGTTGAGGAGACTTGTTTTCTCACCATTTGCTTTAGTGCTATCACCACAATCACTGTGTGTACCTGTTCTTGCAGAGCCCTGCATATGGACAGCACCACTTGACTCCCGTAGGGTCCCTCAGGCAGGTTAGGCAGGGGTCTACTGACCTCCATCTGGGGCTCAGCCTTCGTGCACTTCCATGCCCTCTCCCCATATGGTCAGGAAACCCCAGCCAGAAAACTGGTGGTCAATAGCAGCACCATTCATCCAAATGTTCCATATCCTTTTCTGGCCAGACTGATCAGCTGCCCCCGCCAACCCCAGGACTAAAGGGTTCCACTACATGATGGGACAAGATTTTATGTGCAAAACAACAACAGTCCCTGGAAAACTAGGCCAGAAGGATTGTTCATGTTAATTTTGACCTCCACTTTGAGTTGCCTCCTGTGTTGGCCTCTGAACCCAACACAGGTGCAGCCTGGTGCAATCTCTGTGCTCACCGGTCGTATTTACACTGACTCATATTTGTTGACTACCTTCAGGCAGGTTCAGTGCAATGTATGTTCACAAATTATGACTTTCCTGCACATATGATGAACAGCACAGTCTATGAGTTTTCTAAATGACCAGGAAGCCCATTTGTCATGTATTAGCCCTTCTCCTGTGCCCTGGAGTATGCACTTGGGAATGCCCTTTTCATCTATAGCAGTCAATCACCTGTTACAAATCAATGAACATCCTGGGCAGTGTTCTATTATTATTCCAGTGAGGGATTAAAAAATACCTAGCTTCTGTACCAGAGACAGGCATTACAGTGCTACTTAAGGCTGATGATAAGTGTCTGGTCCTGAGATGTAATTCTAGCAGCAAGCCAGTCCCTGATTCATCACGATTGTGTGTGTTGCATTGTAAAGTCCAGGTCAGGTCTCCTATTTTTTTTTTCTGATCCTGAAACAACAAAGATTAGCCAGATGTTCTATAAAGAACAAAAGGAAATATTAGAACAAGGTCCTCTCCTGAGGAGTACACTAAGAGATGGGGGAGATATTCAGATAACACAGCCCACCAGTTCATGGCTTTTATTCTTTGGAAGTGTTTTAAACTTCTAATAACACCAGGTCCCATCACAGAATATTAAAATTGCTTTCCATGTTTGGTTCCAGGCTTGGCATTCTTCTTCCAGCACTGGACCTACCTTGAGCATGTGCTCTACTGTGTGCTACATCCCAAGCTCTTCCTACCTTTCACTCTGAAGCAGGGTGTCACAAGTTGCCCAGCCTGGTCTCAAACTTACAACGTTCCTGGCTAAGCTTCCTAAGTAGCTGAGAGCATAGGCGTGTGCCACCACATCCAACAGGCATGTCATTTATTAAAAGGTGTTTTCTGGTTAAAGCATAACCAGAGTTAAGATCATGGTATTAACATAACAAGATTGGTTCAATTGTGGTTTCTGACCTTTTCAAGGAGCAGAAGAAATTTAAATTTCTTTTCTCTGGGGAAATTTTTCATTGTAGAAGAAAAACACAAATAAATCCAAACAAGCACATAAAAAACAACAGTCATACTTTCATTCTCTGTCCAAATGTAACATTTGCTGACATCTTTGTTCATTCTTAGCCATGCAAAACCAAACAAAAGAAAATCACCTCTTACAGTTCTTAACCATCATTTGAGAAAATATTTCATGAGTTTAAAGCAAAAAGAAATGCCCCTTGTTTATCTCCAGAAATATATTATAACTTATCTTAGCAAATAGTCTTAGAAATATACTAATATTTCTTTTTTATTTTAGAGAGAAGAAAAGATAAACATAATGAAACTGAGTTTCAAAACAGATTAGTAGGACAGTTACAATAGTTGACACATTGCAAATTGTTGTTTTGCTAGTGATTATTCAGAGTAGAAGATACATGCATATCTTCTTTTTTTTGTATCAGGAACCAAATTCAGGACCTTGCCCTTTGAAGCAGGCCCATGTGCCACTTAGCTATATCCATGGCTCTAGGCATGATATCTTGTCTATACAATATTGGCATGAAATAGCCTGGCATATTTCAAACCAGGACCCAATGGTCCTAAGGGCCTCATTTGACCTAAATGAACTGTATTTATTTATTTATTTAGACAAGGTCTTGTCATATAGTTCAGACTGGCCTTGAACCCAATATGGAGCCCAGGGTGCCCTTCAACTTGTAGGGCCCCTTCTGCCTCCGCCTCCTTAGTGCTGGGATTTGAAGTGTGTATGCCTACTTGGTTTGTTAATGGATAGACTTATTTGGGCAAAGACTAGTTGGTGAGGTGGAAAGAGAGAACATGAAAATATATTAATGAGTGTACACAATACCTTTCAATTGCTCAGAGGTATGAAGAACACATCTGTCCACATTTTTTCAAGTATGTTTTTGTGAATACATGAGTGATGTATACTGTTTCCAAACACTTGGAAAATACAGGAAAAAATAAAAATAAAGATAGTTTGTGGTCTTATCCCCCAGAGAAAGCTACCTGGAACATTTTGACGTATTTCTCTCCAGAAAGAGGAAGATAGAAAGGCAGGACAGCACAAATATGTATAAACCAGGAATGGAATATAGGCAGATGTATAAAATAAATAGAGAGGAATATGTATTATTCCTTTATGAAAGAAAATTAAAACAAGATATGCTTGATTTTGAGGAAAATATAAATGATTACTTTTGGAACAAGAACAAATAGCAGAAACCCTGAATAGATGTGTGATCACAAAACCCCACAAACCTGAAAACATTGTCAAAAGCTGATTTCCATGCAGTAGGAATCATTATAATCCCTATTTTTATTTATTTATTTAAAAAATTTTTATTTATTTATTTATTTTTTTGTCTTTTTGAGACAGGGTCTCACTATGCAGTTCAGGCTGGCCTTAAGCTCACTTTGTAGCTCAGGCTGGTCTCGAACTCACAACGATCCTCCTGCCTCAGCCTCCCGAGTGCTGGGATTACAGGCCTGCGCCACCACGCCTGGCTCTAAAAAATTTTATTTTATATATTTGGTTGTTGCAGGGTCTCACTATGCACCTTGGACTCATAGTGATCCTCCTGCTTTCAGCCTCCCCAGAGCTGGGATTATGGATGTGCGCAACTACGCCAGGACTCTGGCCAGCGCAGCCTGCCCTTGGGGCAGTGCTGGCACAGCATGTGGTGCTGGAGATTGAACTGTGCTCCCTAAACTTGCCTAAGCAGGTGCTTTAGTCTGCCGAGCTATCTCACCAGCCCACAAGCTCCATTTTTAGCCATTGAGGAAAACTGAAAGGATATACAAGTCATTGGTGGAGCTGGGACTGGTCCATATTTTCTATGACCCTCTGGCCATTCTCTAAGTAGGTCTGGTCCCAACATGAAAATAGAACAGGGAAGTCACTTCACCTATGACCCAGCACCTCCCCTGTGCCAGCTAGGTATTGGTCTGGGTGCAGGGAGTGCAATCACAAATAGGATACGGTTCTTGTGATCAAGGGGTCATCAGTTGGGTCAAGACAGATAACAAATATGCATGGCCCTGCGCGAGGTTCCTTTCTCTAGCAGAGCCCAGAGCAACGCCCTGCCTGGGGTCTCAGTTGGGATGTACCTTCTGGATAGCTCTGGAAAGGTAAATAGAGAAGGGAGAGAAAGACCATCCACACAGGCCACAGCAAGTGCAACAGCGAACAGCTGTTGATAATCTACACGCTGACATCTTCACCGCCTCCCTTTTTAAGAATAGTGCGGCGACCTCATGCTGCTTTTGACAAAAGGCAACAATGGCTCTCAGCAGCTATCTTCTTCCATTGCAACAAAGACTATCATTAGGTTGTATTAAAAATGGTAGTGATGTTTGGCTGAAGTCCGCTGTACCATCCTTAATGAGTTCAGAGGTTCTGCCGTGCCATTTGTCTTCTGAGCAAGGTTTTATGAAGGCTGTCAGTAAAGAGCAAAGATGGGGATAAGCATTATATTCCCCAGTTGATGGGAGGCTGAGACTCTGTTTATTCAGGATCAGCAGGGGCCCGTGGGAACCCATCCATTCTTAAAGCATGTCTGCGAAGGTCAACATTCAAAGAAGGGGGTAGGTTTGTAGGAAGCTAAGAAAGTCTTCTCAGACAAGGAATCAAATAACAGATAGCAGACATTCTAATTTCAGGTTCGTCTTAAATTCGACCACTCACCAAAACCTAATTCAGAGACAGACAGATGAATCTGATGCAATAGAGAAAATTGCATGATAAACATTATATCTCAAAATCCCCCACTCAGGTGGTAACATAGAATTTCACGTGGAAGTTGGAACAAATTACTTGGAATTTCTAGCTGACTATACTCAAGTTTTCTGGAACTGTTAAGTGAGGTAATGAATGTTATCATATAGATCCAAGAACAAAAGTTTCCCCCCAAACAAATATTTACCTATGAGGGATACAAAGCTTTATTAAATATAATTATGGATAAAAGTATTATAAATAAATTATTATTGTATGCCAATATATTATATCTTGTGTACTACCTATAATACAATGTATCCATCCTGTTGAACAGAAAGACGAACCAATTTTGTTCCTTTTCTTAATTTATTCTACTTCTAGCATCCCACTGTTCTTCAAAAGCAGGATATAAATGTTAGCATGATTGTCAAATGTTATTTTACAGTGTGTAGTTTATTTTTATTTTTTTGGCACCAGGGATTCAGCTCAGGACCTTGAGCTTGCCAGGCTTATGCTGCTGAGCTATCTCCCCAGCTACAGTGTGTAGCTTAAAAATATATTTTGCTCATCTCTTTAATACATATGGAAAATTAAAAGCTTTATCTATAAAAACAATGTTATTTAAACTTAAAAGCTATCCTGTTCTTCATTTTAGGACTATTTAAAGCATTTGTATAATTAGGAGCATAGGTCTAATTTGAGGGATGTGTTTCCTTTTAATTGCCATTTTTCTGTTTGTGAATTAAACCATTAGACAACAATATCATAACATGATTGTGTTATCTATTAGTGTCCCGTTAGTTGAATAATGCAAAACTAAGGCCTACAGAAGTCAAGCAACTTAACCAAATAACAGGAGTTTCCACGTTTAATATTTTAAATTTTTCTTCTCAGGATCGCAATAACTATAAGTAAGATAGCACTATGATAAACAGCTAAGTTAGTTAGATATGTTATAGGCAGTCAGATGGGGCTAGGGCTTCAAGTCAGTGAAGAAGATGGACATTCTTGGTAGCTGCGGGTAGAGGCTCAAACCTTAGGACAAAAGATGGAATAACTATACCTTCATAGTTCCCTAGGGATTAACAATTATGATTGAGATTCTAAGTAGGCATCAATCACCAAGACCTTCTCAACTCATCCCTTCCAGAAAAGGTTCTTTTATTTTTTATTTTTAGGGAAGGATCTACAGGACATTCAGGGTCTCCTAGTGATTCTCCTGTTTACAGCCTCCTGAGTGCTGTATTTACAGGAATGTGCCACCACGCCCAGTCTCAATCAATGTCTCAGCATGTCCATGGGGCAGGGCCAGCACGGTAGGCCTGGGGATCGAACCCCTGGCTCCTGAGCTTGCTTGCAGGACTTTAATCCACTGACCTATTTGGCCAGCCCTAGAAAAGGTTCTTGTTCTTTCCACATACACTAGCTATGTGATTTACATCCTACTTTTTTGTTTAGTTTTCTCAGAGCTGGGTATTACATTGCCATTTAAATATTGTAGGTGCATAAATTCTGCAAAATAATCCAATATAGTCTAGTAGTCCATACTAGTAGTGGGTTATCCACAGAACTGGCAATGTCAGAAGTTGTTGGTTTGAGCCTTTTACAGCTCAGCATATTAATATTGCTTTACTTTTTATACCTCATTTTTATACTTTTCTGCTGGATGGTTAAGACCAAGGTAAAGCAAGACCTATGTAACAAAAAAATGTAACTTTTATATCTGCCAAGGCCAGTCAAATCCCCTCAGGATTTACCCTGAAACCCTGTACAGTAGTTTGTAGATCAGTATCAGCCATTGGATGAGTCATGGCCATTGCTTGATCAATGATAACTACTAAAAATAAATAAAACCGAACTTTGGTATGCAATAACTGGATTTTTTCCCTTAACTGGTTCTTCATATGTAAGGAGTATGTCCAGCTATTTCAAACATTGCAAAAACATTGCTTGGCTTGTTTCCATAGTTTCTTAGCTAAATAACCCACATCAATTGCATGGAGAATGTTCTTTACTACCTTAAAAGTTAAAACATTATTCAAACTCCATCGTTTCAGGTGTTATAAGAATTGGATACAGAATCAATCACAGTGACATTTGGTAAAACTTCACATATTTCTGGGTATGCAATTACTGTGCTCTTTGAATGCTTGTCTATGTTGTCTTGTTCACTGTAGTTGCCAGATATATAGATCAAGATGATATAAAATAGTAATTTTTAGGGCAGATATTTCTTTTTGTCAGATATTCCTTTTGTATCAGAACATAGAAATATTAGAATATGAAATATTAGAATTATAGAAATATTAGAATGTAAAAACCCATAGAGCTGAAATCAAACCAGCGAGTTGGTTGATATCACTCTAAAAAATTAGGTGATAAAAATGAAAATGAAGCTTTTAATTTTATACACCAATTATTCAGCCCTGTATACTTCATTCATGCACATAGTGCTATCAAGTTCAATCCAGACAGCTTCTGATTAGTTAGCTGTTCTGAAGCAATACCATCAGGGTACTTACATTGTAGCTTTATTGGCAATTTAATGGTCTATTTGTTTACTACTGAAGACATGTCTGGGCTGAGAGTCAAGTTACATTAGTTCTGTGTCCAATATTTTTCTTTCTGTATTTAGGATAGGGTCTCACTAAGTAGAATTGCCTCGTAGCGATTCTCTTGCTTTCAGCCTCCCAAGCGCTGGGATTAGAGGCGCGTACTACAAAGTTCTGTGTCTAATATTAATAAGTGAGTATGACATTTTTCCTAAGTTATTTTTTCAAAGATAAAGTACTACTTGCAATGAAAATTTGAATGAACTGGACAATTTGTCTCTCAGTTGTATTCAGATATGTTCCTGTATATTTTGTACAAAAATATACTAAAACCAAAGCCAAAACATTATATTGGTTTTAATAGCAGAAGTTGTTCTGACAAATGCAGTAAAAGGAAATATGCTGGTTAATAGGAAGTTGTGGTGATATGTGCAATAAAATGATATTGAAGGCATTATTTCAAAATGAGTCCTATTAAAACCCAAAGTCAAAATATCATATTGTTTAACCTTTTCAGGAAATATTGGATTTTGTGCAAAAAAGATTCCTTTCAAAGAGAGACCCTGGTGAACAGCAACTGCAGTGAAGACTTTCTGAAGAATAGCTGTCTTTCTGTCCATGTCATGCCGTATACCACAACTGGGTGACATGAGGAATGCACCATGTCCAGAAATCCACAGTTGGTAGATTTGCTGCACTGACAACAGTAGGTGGCAATGTGTCTTGAAATAAGAATTTGCCCATTTGGCGAAGTGAAATGGAACCTCTCTCAAAACCATTAAAAAATAAAATTTGAACTTCAGCTGAAGAAAAAAATTGTTCGATTAATCCCAAAATTATTCCTTTGTAAGCAGGTGGTGCTTAATGAGGAGTGGCTTTACCTGTTAGAGGCCATTTGGCAATGCAGGCAGACATTTTTAATTATCAAGATGGGTGGAAGAGGGTAGAGATGCTATTAGGGCTCAATGACCTCAGCAGCCTGGATGTTAATAAGTATCCTACAGTATAGCTGAGAGTAGTGGCACACGTCTGTAATTCCAGCACTTGGGAGGCTGAGGCAGGAGGATTGCCATGAGTTTGAGGCCAGCCTGGGCTACATAGTGAGACCCTGTTTAAAATAAAATTAAAATACACAGGATAGACCCTGCCACCCTCTAATGAAGAATCATCCAAATTCCTCATTAAAACAAAGAGTTAAGCTTTCACCACAGCAACAATTAAAGAACAGTAGCCATGGCCTTCTGCTATCCCATGGCTGTGGGCTTCAACAAGGGCCACAAGGTGACTGAGAATGTGAGTAAACCGAGGCACAGTTAACATTGTAGGCACCTCACCAAGCACACCAAGTTCGTGTGGGATATGATCCAGGAGGTGTGTGGCTTTGCCCCCTACAAGCAGTGCACCATGGAGCTGCTGAAAGTCTCCAGGGACAAACGCACCCTCAAGTTCATCAAGAAAAGGGTGGAGTTGCACATCTGCACCAAGAGGAAGCCCAAGGGAGCTGAGCAACATGCTGGCCACCATGAGGAAGGTAGCTGCCAAGAAGGTCTGAGCCCCTGTGGAATAAAGCTTTGCAGAGAGTTGAAATGCAATGCAATGCAATGCAGTGCAATAAAGAGTTAAGAAGTTCTAGAGATGGATGTATATGAATCTACTTGCTGCCGCTCAATTATATACTTTAAAATGACAAAATTTGCTCTCTATATTTTTCCACAATGAAAAAACCCATAGAGCTGAAATAAAAACCTTTAATGTACTTCTGGAAAGACCAAAAGGCACTTACTAGAGCAAACCCTTTCTTTTTCTTTTGAAAAACTTTATTTTGATCTCTTTTGACTTGCTTCCAAATTTCCTCAACCACTATTGAGTGATCTCAAACAATAGCTTCCTTGCCTGCATGCATACCTGTGCTGTAAAAATGCAAGCAGAAACTATCATTAAATTCTTTTGGCTCAAGCTGATAGGACTTGGGTTTCAGGTCTCTGCATCCAAAAGTCCAGAGTCTGAGAAAAGGCAGAAAAACAATCTGGATGAACACAGAAAGCAGGAAAATGTGAAGTCACATGGGCTGTGTGGAAGGGTCAAAAGAACAAGATGATAAGGAGCAACGTGCTCCTAACAGCACTGAAAAGAACAGTTAACACGTATTTGTCTGAATGCCATATTAGTCACTAAGAAAGGTTAGTGTCACTGTTCACTGCGGAGGGTTCCCCTGAGCAGTTTATCGAATGCTGCCCCCACCTCTGCTTCTTCAGATCCATGGGCATCCTACTTCACAGACTTCATCTAGGATCACATGTGGGCCAAGAAAAATTAACCCTTTCACTCATGTGAATTTAACTTCCCCAGTTACTTACATTTATTTCAAGACATCTACCATATTGGTAAACCCTTCTTTCCCATTTCGGTCAATGGTATTGAAATAGTTCAGTGGGACCCTCACATAGTGTTAGTAATTCTTGCCAAATCAGAATGAGAACACATCAGCAAAACCGCAGCTTCTGCCCTGTTTTGATACTGATGCAGATAGAAAAGAAGCACTAACGCTCGAACATAGTGGGCAGAGTCAACTGTTCCTTCCCACCTGTACCATGGGCGCATCATAGAAATAAATAACTTATGCAACTTTTACTAAAATTACTCTTTCTAGGTTCTATGAGAACAAACTGCAGAAAATGTGTTTGTAATATGTGAGAATAATAGCTTTAATAATGGGTATAAAAAGAGCTTGGTCAAAACACTGAGAATTTTAATTTAAAAAAAGTGAGGAGACAGATACATGGTGTATTAGTTACTCTTCTCTCCTTGCTGGGACAAATACCCAATACTCAAAATGAGGGAAGGAAAGGTTTATTTAGCTCACTGTTACTGGACGTTTCAAGACACTGGAGGAGAGGCTGGGGCACTGCTGTGTCCAGGATGACCCTCTCCACATCTCTCAGAAAGAACAGTTTACTGGTTCACACTTCT
The DNA here is from genome assembly GCA_004027165.1 of Ctenomys sociabilis. Taxonomy (NCBI): domain Eukaryota; kingdom Metazoa; phylum Chordata; class Mammalia; order Rodentia; family Ctenomyidae; genus Ctenomys; species Ctenomys sociabilis. The sequence continues at coordinate 49,931 of PVKA01010940.1, read as the reverse complement.
CTGGTCCCACCCCTCAAGTCCCGCTCTCTGGTCCTCTGGCTCCTCCAGCTGCATCTGCCCCATGACCTACATGAGGCTTTCGGGGTCAACTAGATACAAATCATAACAGATGGGCAAATATTTTAACTCTATCAGGTGAAGACAAAATTTAAAGAAAATAAAAAACAGAAGCTATAAAGAAAAATATTAATGCACTAGAAACATTAACACTTCTTGTATGGCAGAAATACTATAAGCAAAATCAAAGTTCAAGCCATAGTCTGGGATAGCATTTCTCAGAGACACACAAGTAGTTCTTGGTGCCTTTATAAAACAGTGGTTCCTAGGTGCTTATTTGACTGAATGTGTGCTATCATTAATTTCCTTTCTAATATTTTAGTCTAAGAAGCAGTACATACCAAAAAGTATGTATAAAGATGGTTACAGTACTGATACAATTACAAAAATCATAGCCAATCTGAATGTCCAATAAGAGATACAACAAATTATACTACAACATAGATGGCAGATTACACAACTATTTAAAAATGTCGATGTAAAGTGCAACCCCGGGGCCACAGAGACAGCTTAGTGGCCTAAGCATCTGCCTAGGCAAGCACAGGACCTGGGTTCGATATCCAGCACTGAATGCTGTGCTAGCCCTGCCCCAGGTGTGCTGAGCCAGTCACCAAGACTGGGCACAGTGCATGCCTTTAATCCCAGCACTGGAGAGGCTGAAACAGGAGGATCACTATGACTCTGAGTTGCATAGTGAGACCCTGTACCAAATGCATAATTTTTTTAAGTGCAATCCCAGCACTTGGGAGGCTGAGAGAAGAGGATTGCTGGGAGTCTGAGGCCAGCCAGGGCTGCACAGTGAGACCCTGTCTCAAAGGGAAAATAAAAGTGCTAAAGGGCAATCATTCTCAGTTATCTTTTAGTACATATTTAGGGCATTTTTCTTTTTGTGTGATTGTTTATATTTTCTAAATTCTTTGAACTAACCGGGTATTGTTTTGTGGATAAAAAGATTACTCTTAAAACAAATTTCATTTTATGTTTTACAAAAAATAAAATACACTAGTCTCGATAGAGTATTAGTCCAAAAATAGAAGAGCATACTGATGATCAGTTTATCAGCTAATCTAACTAGAACTGTGGCCTTTGTTTATACCAAGGTATACCTTTTGATGATATCAAAAATGTCTGTTAAAAGTTTGAAAAGTTGCTAAGGATTTCTTTTTGTTTGTTTGTTTTTTTTGGGGGGGATTTCTTCACATTCCTGTTTATACAACAAACTTTCTTAGCAAAGTTTTTTTTTTTTTCCCAGAGAACAATGATAAATTCAGCCCAATATAATTCTCATAAATTCCAAATTAGCCACGTTTATTTAACGTGGATTTATTTTAATCCAGAACAAAATAAGTAACAACAGTATATCTCTGTTCCCTCACAAATAGACCACAAATACATGAAATCATCTTGTGAGGCCATTATCTCCTTTGATCTCAGATGAATTCCTGTTATTGGTCATGGGTTAAGACCTCAGCATTTGCCCAGATAGCACGCAAGCTAAAATTCCTCACAGACCAATGTGGGTCATGCTGGTTTGTGTGTTGTCAGTATCCACATATCTGAGCACATCCTCATTTTACCTGGAAAAGGCTTATGCTGCTGCAGCCCAGAGAGAGTTGATTTTTTCATAACATTTACTGATGAGCCTTCAGGAAGGTAGGAGGCCAGCAAGCAGGCTCTGAGCAGCGGCGGGATGGCAGTCTCCATACTCAGAAGCCGGCTGTGTCCAAATGAAAAGGTCTTCACTGCCTCCTCATCCCGTCTGCCAAAGGAAAATTAGATAGCTGTTGTTCCTACTGCTGGATAGAAGAGACTTGGTTTTACAACCATGCCCAGTCCATCTCCTCTCCCTAGATTATCTTGCTTTTATTTTCTTGCCCAGTGGAGGAGAATGAACTCAGCAAGGAAAGAGAGCAGAATGGGAAACTTTCTCAGATGCAGAAAGGAGAGCCTTCAGGTGTGATTAGAATGATCTGAAAGCAGAGAACTTGTCCAATGAGTTAAAGCCAGCTCTTTGTTTCCTGCTCAGGTTTGCTTAAAGAAGTCACTGGAGTGTGTGTGTGTGTGTGTGTGTGTGTGTATGTGAAACAGACAGACAGACAGACAGACAGAGAGACAGAGACAGAGAAAGACAGAGACAGAGACAGAGAGATGGAGACAGAGAGACAGAGAGAAAGACAGACAGACAGACAGACAGACAGACAGACAGATGGAGACAGAGAGAGAAAGAGGGAGAGAGGGAGAGAGACTGAAAGACTGCATCATCCATATAGCTGTTTTTCCAAGATTGTGAAGTTCAGCTTGATGATTTTAATTACAACAAAATGGTTAATATTAACTGCTTATGCAGTCCAAGATATTAACTACCACCACTCTCTTGTTACCAGTGCTAACTTTCAGAACAAACACATCTCCACTTTGTCTTTGGGGAAGGTTTTCCCAGGTTGCCTCCTTGATGGCTGTTTCTTGGTTGAACAGCTTGAGGCTCAGATCAAATGGTTGCAGATGCAGGTGAGCTGGGGCCACAGTAGCCATGCCCTTTTGCAAACCATCATGTAAAATACCACCTTGAAAAACTAATTATGGGCATGAACACTAACAAATGTTATAAACGTTTAATAGTGAGTTAAAAGGATATGCCTTTGTGATCAGTACACCACTTTCTAATTGCAAAACTCTTCACCAAGAAAAGAAAAACTCAGGAAAATAAAAAAATGCAAACCACTTTCAATCCTAAAGATAAGCACTGAGAGCCTCTTGGTGCTTCTTTTCAGAACCTTTTTTTTAGATCCATAATTTCCCTTGTAAATGTCCATATTTTATTTGATAATATTAAGACCTATTTACATAGGTCTGAAGTCTTATTTTTTATGTTCTTAGAATTCTTTGTAAATGCTATTATTTTATCATATAAAAGCGTTATTTCATACAGAAGCATTATTTAGCCACTCCATTATTATTGCCCATGAACATTTTCCTGCATAAATGTATACATATCTACACCTAGAAAATCTAATACCTAAGGAGGCTGAGTACCTCCTACAAAGTAGAAAAGCATAACTTTGTTTGGAGCTTTTTATCAATATAGTCACATGGCACATGGTGATTATTTTAGTCAACAATGGACCACATATGTAACAGTGGTCCCATAACATTATAATGGAGCCAAAAAATTGTCACTGTCTCATATTTTTACCTCTTCTACGTTTAGAGATGCACAATGTGCACCACTGTGGTACAGTTGTTTACAGTACTCAGTACAGTCATCTTAACCTTTTGCCTTGATCTACCAGACTATTAGTTTTCCTTCACTAAGACTTTAATATGCTAACAAATGTAGGCTGAGCATTTTGGTTTTCTTAGACAGGTCTGGCTATATAGTCCAAGCTGGCCTTGAACTAGCAGCAAGTTCCAAGTGCTGGATTATCAGTGTGCTAGGATTATCAGTGTATGCCACCACACCCAGTCTAGCATCCTTAATCTGAAACTCTGAAATACAAACCCCCAAATTTCTTGAGCAGTGACATGTTATCATAAGTGACGTCATGTAACTCGTCTCTGTTAAAACAGACACGCTAAAAGTACTGATTGTGTGCAGTGACCTATGAGCATGAGGTTAGATCAAATGCAAATTAATTTTGTGTTTATATTGGGGCCCTTTTCTCATGATCTCTTTCTCTGTGTCTGTCTCTCTCTCTCTATACACACACACACACACACACACACACACACACACACACACACACACACATATATATATATGTAACAGAAGAGATTGAAATCTGGAATACTTCTTGTCTTAAGCATTTTGAATAAAGGATACTCCACCTATAAATTGGATCTTTCCTTGGAGTTAACAGACATATAAACTTCTCTTTTTTAAAACTTCTAATGTTAAGATATCTATCTATCTATCTATCTATCTATCTATCTATCTATCTATCTATCTATCTATCTATCTAGAGAGGCAGTTACATTGAACTGCATGTTTCTTTCTTTTTTAAAAATGTATTTGGTACAGGGTCTCACTACATAGCTTGGACTCATAGAGATCCTCCTGTTCTCAGCCTCCCCAGCACTGGGATTACAGGCACGCACCCCCACACCCAGTCTCAGTGGCCGGCTCAGCACACTTGGGGGTGGGGTCAGTCTGGCATGTATGCCTAAAGTCACACCTGGACCTTGTGCTTGCCTAAGCAGGAGCTTAGTCCACTGAGCTATTTCACCAGCAAACTGTATGTTTCTTAACCAGTTTTTTCCAGTGTTCCTGTCATGTTGGATCAATTTGGAATATCTTCCCTTCACTGACTTTTTGTTCATCCATGAACTAGAAGAGATAGAAGTTGAAAGAAAAGAGGAACCTGGAAAAGAACAGGAAAAGGAACAGTTGTATCTCCAAGTTTTCACATTAAAATAGAAAATATTTTTTCTTACTTGGAATAATAATATGTGAAACAATTAGAAGATATCCAGAAAACATTAAAATTATTTTCCTCTATATTTTCTTTTGTATTAGTTTCTATTGTAATATCAATTAAGAGGAGCTCACAGTTTGCTTTCATCAATCCTTTCTTTCTGAACAATTCTAAGTCACTCAATGGAGCTCAATGGAGTAGAAAGGAGGCACTCAGATCACTGCAGAGAGGATCAAAGTCTGATAAGGAATTAGACATGAACACACAGCCTCAAAGTACCATCCCCCAGTACCTATAGAGAACGGAAGATAACAGAATAGCTTCGTAATGTAGAAATCCAAAAGATCATTTCCAATCAAGAGGTCAAAGCTAATATCACCAGTAATTGTCCGAACCAAAATACATGTTACCATAAGACCATGGAAAAAGCACAGCTATGCGTCAATGATCTTCTTGCAAAAGTGCATAATCCTACTCTAATTTTAAGGAAATATCAAACTAATCCAAGTTGAGAGATGTTCAACAAAACAATAATCCAGTAATCTCCAGAAGTCATGAAGTTCAGGAAAATACCAAAGAACTGTTCCTGGCCAAGTGAGATCAAAGAGAGGCCAGTATGGGCCAGACACTTGCTACAAAGGCCAGCAATGGGACTCCGTGGAGCTTGGATGGGGTCAATGGATTAAATGGTAATGGTGCTGCTGCTTATTTTTCAGCTTTTGATTTTGAGTAGTGCTTATTATGTTAACAACTTACTCTTAAATGGCTGCAGGAAAATAACTATTTTTGGTATTATGCTTGCTACATTTCCGTAAGTTTAAAAATGAATTTTAAAACAAAAAACATCCCTTCCATGAAGATAATTAACTAATTCATTCTCCAAGGGCTAGGAAAATCATAATAAAAAAAATGGAAGTGTATTCTCTGAGAGCTTTATGGGTGTCTACGTTAAGACTAGAGAGAGCAGTGATGCTTTCTGCTCAACCAAGGCATCTTTGCTATTTAACTTTATAATTTAGAAGAAGAGAAACAAGCATGCAGACTGCAGATTCAAGGTCTTGTGGATTTCCTCATCTATAATACTGCTTTATAGCACACCTATGGCATGGCCTAGCTTGGAGCACAGTCTGGTTACCAGTTCCCTCAATGTGCTTGTTCATCCACTCCATGGCAAGGTGAGTCACCTCCTCAATGGCACCTGAAAGGTGGTGATACAAGGAGCAGGCAGGAACACACCAGCAGGGGCCTTGGGAGTGGCACTGGCATCCCTGGGCTCATTCATTCCCTGCACTCGGCACGGCACAGCTACATACCTCCAAGATGGTTCCACAGAAGGGCAACTCACCTGCCCTCTCATGAGAAGAAAGTTAATGTGATGGGAAACACTTGGCCTCTGAGTGGCAGCTGCTCAGAGGCATTGCATTCCAGGGCTGGGAACACCAGCTGCCCTGTTAGCCCTGCCCATGGAGAGGGCAAGAGGGGGCCACCAAGCCCGGTCAGATCCTTGCCAAGCCGCCCACAGAGAGCCGCAGGGGCATCCAGAAGACACTCTTGTTTGTTTCTCAGAAAACTCAGGTTATCAGTAATGATTACTGAACAGTAGGCCTTTGACACTGAAACTATGTAGGGAACAGTCCGAGGGCCTGTTGGATATATCCTTGTATAGGATTTGGCTGTTTGTTTTCTGTTTGTCTGTCTTGTATGTTTTCATTTGGCCAACTGCCCTCTGTGAAGGTATGTGTCTAGATGTCTTCCCCAAAGCCTCATGCAGTCTTGAGTGTGAGCTTCTAGAGTTTGTGATTGCTTCATGGCTCATGGGCATGAGTGCTACACCACCCTGGGGCAGGTATCTTGCATACAGTATAAGGGAGGGAACAGGCTTCTCTCCATCTTCCCTTTTTATTCTTGTTGCTTCCGCCACCATCAACTGTTGCTCCTTTAACACACCATCCTTACTTGGAGCCAGCTGAGTATGGACTGAAACCTCCACAGCCAGTGCGCTACATGAACCTTTCCTTCCTTAATTATAGGCTTTGGGTATTTCATCTCAGCAATGAGAGAAAAGTAACCAAGAACCCTCCAAGCAATCTAAATCTGTTTCAATTTATAGCATCTCTTTACTTGCCTAATTCATTTCTTTTCAGCTCCTGGTAGCTAGTTGAAATTGTTTCCTGGTATGTTTTCTTCCTTTCAGAATTCTTTGTCCACAGCTCCTAGAACAGTGACCACCGTATGCGGCCACAACTTGGTACTAAACTTCTCTGAGCTCATTGGTGTGAAAATTTTGTCTCAGTTTATCTGTGTCATTTGCCTGGTTGCTGTGTGACTTGCTGCCTTCTCTAGCCCGGACAATCGGTTGAATATTTGTCCTTTTTGGTACTTACTGCACCTCTCAGAACAAAGTAACACTGAGTACTGAGGAAGGACTACACAGTGTAGCCAAAAACAAGGAAATGGAGTTCACCTTCCTTAGAAGAATAGAATAAACTAAACAGCAAAAAGTATTGAAAAATGGAATTACTTATTTTTATTTTTATGGAGGCATGGGGATGTTACAGTCTTTATAATCTTATGTATTATTCAATTAAGTAAGTGTTTTGTATTCCATCAAGAGGTCTTTTGAAGTACTGCATATCTATAGCCAACACCATATAGTTGCAGTAATTTGAAATGAAGGTGACAATTACTACTTCAGCTTTTATCAAGCTAAGCAACTCATTTTTATCCAATTGGTCCCCTAGTTTTTTTCCCTATGGCAAGGAGATTCTGTTTGCTTAAGAAATGTTTACTATCTGCACCATTAATTTGGTACCTATTACTCCTGACTCTGAGAATTGATATCTCCATTTGTTAATAAAAATAGTCCTCAGCTTTATCATAAGATATTAGAAAGGGCTAAGCATATTTTAGCTCATATTTCTATAATTATAGAAATAAGCTCATAAATAAGCTCTAAAGTAAGTTCACATTTCTATAATAATCCATGTTGTGGTCTTTGACATTTGTTGTTAACTTATTTTTCTCTTTTATATTCTATTAGTGAGTCTTATTCCAAATTATTAAAGCCCCTATAGTTTTATGAATGGTCATTTATTTTTCACTGTGTTCTTGCTCAGTAAGCAGCTCTTCCGCACGTTTTGACCCTGAAACCAAGTTCCCTTCTTCCACTTATGGTTTCTAAATTTTCTTTGGCATCGACATAAATTTAGAGAGGAAAAGAGTTAGAAAGGATTATCCATGCGGGATCTTGAGGAGCCAGGAGGAAGGCAGTGCACGGATTTCACATTCTCATTGAAGAACTAGTCACGTGATCTCATCCAATTCCAATGGAAGCTGGGAAATGTAGTCCAGAAATGCCCAGAGGGAAGCAAAATAGGAGCAGTGGTTTCCGCCATACTTGGAAAATCTGCCCTAACAATTATGATTATTGTTGTGATTAACACTCTATTGTTATGATGTTTCCTTCTTAATGCTATTTTGTATTTATTTTATTGAAGAACAAATAGCAATGAGAGTTTCGAGACAAATTAACAAGACAGATTCGATAAATTAATACATTGCAAACTTTTCATATGGTACAAGGTGCATACATGATATTATACTTACAGACATTATTATAGCAGATGTCTCTAATCAGTGAATTGAGATTGAAGCTGTTTACTTATCTTATTTTTTTATATCTGAATTATATCACAGATTCAATAATTAATACTTTCTACTTTGTTATTTTCCTAGTGGTTGTCCATAGTACTAGAAGCCAACATAATTTATCTTGTCCAACCACTATTAGTGCAAATCTTGCTTCTTATAGAATTATGCAGAAGCACGGCATATTTATCCTAACTGTACTGTTTATACACACACATCATGATTCTTCCTTTGTATACCCTTTTTTTTGCCTAGACCTGTCAAAGATGGGCACTCCATTGTCATTAAACAAATTTAAGTGCCTGAACTTGGCAACACAATCCAACACAGTCCAGCATTCCACAATAATAGTGAGTTATCTGAAGAAGTTGTTGACTATAGCCATTTACAGCTCAACTTATTATTATGGCCCCACGTTAAATACTTCATTTTTATACTTTTCTGCTGGATGGTTAAGACCTAGATAGAGCAAGACCTATATACCAAAAGATGTAGCTTTTGTTTCTGATGAGGTCAGTGAAGCCCCCTAGAGTTTATCTTGTAATCCTATACCTTACTCTATAGATCTTTTGTCTGTGTCATCCATGCGGATGAGTCACGGTCAATGCTTGACCAGTTTGCTTTCTATGAGAGCCTGAGTGAAAGTTTTCTCTCTATGTGACTCTCCCCAGGTACACTATACATCATCAATCTCTTTCCTCTGTGGCTCCATAATCTCCTTGATCAGAAAATTTGGGGCACAACTGAGTTTCATGATGTTACAGTACAGGTTCTCCTATGCTCTGAGTCTTCACTGACTTTGAAAGGCTAGGGCCAAAATGTTGGCTGGCCTTGCGGCTCTTCTATTTCTCCAATTTTGATCTGTGAACTTAAGTTGTTAACCATCCAGAAGAAAAGCTGATTAGTACCCTGCAGCATATGCCATCCAGTTTGCCCTAACTATCTGACTCAATTCTTTTTAGTTGTTCTTAATGCAATTGTTTTCTGCTCTATGACTATCATCAAGTTTTCTGTCTTTATATCTTTCTATTGACTATAATTCCAATGCTAAATAACCACTGTTAACATTTTTTTCTGTGCGTTGTTTTCTCTTTTTCTGTATGTATAAGTATTTGAATATATTGGAATAACACATAAATTGTATCCTAGTGCTTACTTATCATAGATAAACATTCTTAAGAACATTTTAGTAGCAATATTTGAAATGACTGCATAATGTATCATATATTAGGCATTATGTCACAATTGTTGGACCTTTGTTCCTTGATTTGTTGCTATTTTAAATATCAATCTGGGACTATCTTATGTTTCTTTTTTATATATTTATATATGTATACATACATATATTTTAAGAATGGTGAAATGGAAGTTTTAAGGTCCAAGCTGTCAATTCAGTTATACCTACTCATTAAGAAATTTGCTTTCATGAGCTAGGGATTGCATATGTGGTGACAATGACTAGTAGTAAATGTTTTTTTTTTTTTTTTTCCTCTAAGATAGTGGGTATGAAAACATCCTAATTGGTGATGCTCCCAAGGAACAGAACAACGCGCGGCCCAGGAAGTGAGCCTGACAGGAGACGCCGTTGAGCTGGACCGTGTGGGTGAGACAAGCACAGAGGCTCCGGGCAAAGCCTACGGAAGGACTTCCAGGTAGGGTGAGTCTCTGAAGAACGCGGAGCCGTGAAGAGCGTAGCCGCACGTCAGAGGCGGGCCTCATGGTGCGAGGCGAGGCACAGGTAGAAAGAGTTGAAGGATTGTGCTTCGGACTGCTGCGGCTGGGCAACCCACAAAGGCTGGTGAGCAAGCCGGAGTGTCTAGACCCTCCTAGGCTCCGCAGGAGCGCAGTGGGAGACACCTCCGGCACAGGAGGACTGCGGAAGAGGTACAATAGCCAGCTTCAGTTTGCAAACGTGAGTTCAGCGCAGACATTTGAAGGGCGAGGGAGCTGGGGAGAGAGGTTGAACCTCACCGGAGGCTGGGGGGCAGCTCTGCACAGGGCTTCGTTTCACGCTTTTGTACTCTGGTTTAACAGTAAAAGCGTCAGCTACCCAACTTCCAGGCGCCTGAGCCCCAATGGAGAATGTTATTCAAAATTCACTACTGCCACCCGGTGGAAATATGGCCAAAGACCAAACTGGGTTTAATTTGCACAACATTGCAAATTACTGACAGTTTTCTCTTTTTTATTTTTAAAATTTTGAAACAGGGCCTTTATTTTTAAAAATTTGAATCTTCCTCGCTTGGCTCCAGACTTTTGACTTTTGATTTTGGCAGCTTCAGCCGCCAGATGGTGGGATTGCAGGTGTGCAATTTTATAAACCAGATGTATAAATCAGGTCTGCTTGGATCCATGATAATCAATTGTTGTGCTCAGTAGATTCTGTTCTAATAAAAAAAAAAACATGATGTTTTAATCCATGGATACAGTCTCCATGAAAACACATGCAAACTTAGTTGCTTTGTTCATTGTTTTAATAATGAAATTAGTTTGCAAAGGCTTAATACGACCTGCAAAATGATCCAGGTCCAGGGGTCTTTATCCATACACCACTGATTTCTAATGGTTCTCAACTAAGGGAATTTTGTGTCCCCAGTGGACATGAGACATTTTTGGTTGTCATGGCTGAGGGGGAAGCAAATGCTACCCCACCTGCAGGTGAAGGCCAGGGACACTGCTCGGTGTACTACAAGGCAATTTCCATAAGCGGAACTATTTCCTAGCCCCAGACTTTAAATTACTGAGGTTGAAAGCCTGATCCAGTCTAATCCTTCCACTGTAAAGTGAAGAAAATGAGGTCCGGAGCAGGGACATGATTTCCTCCTTTTATTTGAAAATTTTTCACTTAAGTTTTCATTGGGAAACATGTTCAAGGCTTCCAAAGATAGAACATGTAAGAAAGTCTTCAGGACTTGATGTTTCTTCAAAGAAAATGTAGTAAAATTTAGTACAAAATGTAGTAGAAGTGGCCCGGCAAGCACATGAAAAGTACTTAGCGCCAGTAGTTATTAGGGAAATGCAAAGCAACATCACTGGGAGCTGCCACTCCACGCCCAGCATTGCTCTATTCATCCTGACACACGTACACAATCTTTACTTATTTTTTTTTAACTGGGTCAGTCACAATAACTTCACATACAACATGGGAGCTGTCTTAGTTACTTTTCTCATTGCTGAGACAAAACACCTGACAGCCAAGTTAAAAGAGGAAAGGTTTGATAGGCTCATTCATAGTTTATAGAGGTCTAGTCTTCTGCTGAGCTGGTTCAGCTAGCTCCCACGCAGGGTGGTGTGGCAGACAGGCCTCACAGCAAGGGAGAAGACAAGCCTCTTTGTGTCCTTTATGCTGTACTCAGGCTACTGAGATTAGGATAGTGCCAACCCAATCAGCAGACTAATTCAGTAATCACATGTAATCCTGGCCCTCTTAATCCTAATCCTAGCATTGCACCATGACTCAGTCACATACTCTAGATTCAGCCCCCTCAGAAAAGCCCCACCTGTGAGTGCATGAGGCTATATGGGAGGCATCTAGATCCAAGCCCAGAAGAAGCGCGGTTTTAGTTTTTTCCCTTTGTATATTTGTGATTTCTTCTCTACTATTGAGAAACCTGATTCCAATACATTGATTCCTTTACAGTGTCCCTGTAAATCTCTGCCCCCTCCCCTGCACCCTTCCTCACCCACCCCATTCAGGTTTTGGCATTTGTACCAGGTCATCCTTCTGCATGGAGGGTGAGCTTTGCATGCTGAGGCTGAGGTAGGAGAACTGCTAGGAGTTCAAGGCCAGCCTGAACTACATAGTAAGGCCCTGTCTCAAGAAGAAAGAGAATGAGGAAGAGGAGGAAGAAAAATTTAGATAGGTCTCTCTAGTATTCTAAATTTAAAATATGATGATTCATCAATGCTGACTAAATAACAAGAGAACACTTGAATGCCAGAACTGGCAATGATTTCTCTAGTTCAAAACAAAACAAAACAACAGCAAAAACCTATGAAGATTGCCAACTGAATTGGAAAGAAAAAAATCTGTACTGAAATTGTCACCCTACTAGTGCAATACCAAATGGCAATCTTAAGGCCTAGCCCAATCTTTTAAATCTTCTCTAACTTAGAGAGTTCAGTCCTTTTGGTCCATGGAGAGATTGGTAACCCTGCCAATAACTAAGGCACTACTGTTACACAGGTTTCACATCATTTAAACCAATCTGTTGGGGATGGTGGTTGGTTGTTGCTTATCCATGTAGGAGAGAGGAAACGTGAATGGAGCATCCATTACCAACTAGAGAGTGTGTGCTCAGTGCCTTGTATATGTTATGTAATGTTTTTCTTTTAATGTCAACTCTGTGAAGAAAGGTCATCAAAGAGATACAAAGCAAGCTGTCAGCCTGCTACCTCTCGAGGTGCCCAGAGTGGATGATGAGAGTCCGTGGATCCCAGCAGGGCAGCTGTGCTTACAATAGCACAGCACACAGCAGTGGCATCATCATGGCTGTGTGGCTTCCTTGCCCCAAATCCCATGGGACCAAGTGGAGGGCCCATAGGAATGTCATACAGTGAGTTGCCAGAGTAGAGGGACTACTGCCAAGGGCCCAGAATGTTTTAAACAAGGAACAAGGCAGCTAACAGCTGGTACCCTCATCCTGCTGTGGTGACCTAGTTTCTGTCTGTGGGCCTTGTCACTAAAACTCCTCAGGAGCAGCAGGCAGGCAGGTGAGCACTATAAACACTGCATTCCAAGAGGAGCCCTGTCAGATGGGTTCTGTCCTTGTTATCTTTGTTGATGAGGAAACTGAATCAGGAATAACATGCACATAGGAGAATATGGATTTGAACTTGGTCTTGGTTCCTTACCCCAATGCTGCATTTCCCTTGAGGTACAGTTTCTTCCTTACCGTTATAGAATTTGAACTACCAAAAAGATTTGGAAGATAATATATTTTGAGTCTTAATTTATTCCCAAAACAAAATAACCATATCTCTTAGGTTTGACACACTGGGCATAGTTTCTACAAGATACAGGGCACTCAAACCTTGGACCCCACTCCAACCTATTCCAGTCACAACTGTAACTGACTGTGGCCATAATTATAGAAAGATAAGACTTGAGAGTATGTGAATAAAGAAAATCAAAATCTGTATCGAAAGTAGCTATCTAAACTCTGTCCTGGGATGGCAAGATAACTCAGTGGACTAAGTGCTTGCTTAGGTAAGCTCAGGGACAGAGGTTCGATCCCCAGCACTACATGCTATGCTGTCCCCACCCTGAGCATGCTGAGCTGCCCACTGAGACTGGTTGAGGTGGCACACACCTGTTATCCTAGAGCTGGGAAGGCTGAAGCAGGAGGATCAGTATGAGTCTGATCTGCACAGTGAGACTCTGTAACAAATACATAAAAGTGACTCTGTCCTCTTCATCTTATGGTAGTATTTGTAGTTTTATCTATTTGTTTTCTCGTCAAACACATTCAGGGGAAAAATAGCACTGTGTAAAGAAAAATCTGAGGCCTTCAAGCCATTTTGCCTTCTACAAAGCCTCAGCAAAATTATATAACTTTTCTGAACCCATGCTATCTCTGTCTGGAATAAGGAGAATATGATCCTGAAATACTGCTGGGAGTCAAAGACAAACTTCATGAAACATCCTACCATAATGTGGAGACTATATACATATATATTAATATATATATATATATAATATAATATATATATTCTCCAGTAAAATTCCGTGATAATTTGATAAATTCCTTTTCAGATGTTTGTGAACCACTGGAATTTTGGGGTTATATGTTAAACAAAGGTAGAACTCAGTTCTTATCATACTGTCAGAATGTATTCTATTTTATCTTAAAGAATATAAATATTTCTCCTGTATTAGAGCCAATCATTTTGATGGCTATTTTCTTGAACCATAGGCCCATATCAGAATATATATTTTTGAAACTTTTAAAATAGTAATGCCCTTTAACCCAGGAATATTATTTCTAAGAATTTATGGTAGCATGAGAAACACACTCTGAAGATGTCAGTACTCATTGTTTATAATGGGGAGGGACGGAAACAACAGAATCACGAATGAAAACATATAATGGAGACATCAAATCACACTTGAAGGAATATTTAATTATGAGAATTTTCTCAATCCAGAGTGAAGTTGTGAATATATAGTTGCATGGTCATGGCTGCCTTGATGTCCTGAATTGACCCAACATGTTTACTGACATCCCCACTCTGACTTTGCAGAACAGCCCAGAAGCTGCGCAGTGCTAGACCCAGCACACGGGTGACGTGGACACACTGTAGTGTTGTCACAAGCCTGTGTCTTGCCGTTGGATGGCACCTGGCAGCCACATTTGCTGTATTTTTCTTTTTTAAATCACACCTCATGAAAACAGTCAGAGAGGACTTCTAGTGCTGCTTCAGTAAGTGACAAGAATGATGGGATAAGTGTTTGAAGGGGGGGAGCATTTTGCAAGGGATTAATATGGCAATGTCTTTTACTGTAATTTAAAAAAAATAAATATTCAGGGCCAGCTAACTAACTCAGTGGATTAATGTGCCTGAAAGCAGGCGCGGGGGTGAAGGGGTTTTCATCCCCTCAAACTTCTTGTCTGCATTGCAGGTCCTGTCCAGGGAGTGCACTGAGAGGGCAATTGAAACTGGGCGTGTGATGCATGCCTGTAATCTCAGCTTTTGAAAGGCTGTAAACAGACGGATCACTAGGAGTCTGATCTAGTAGTGAGACACTGAACACCATGTAGACCTTTCCCTAAAATACAAAAATAAATAAATAGATAAATAGATAAAATAAAAATAAACATTCACTACATATTTTGATCACCCTTATAGGTCTATTTACTTATTTAGTTTTTGGTGGAACTGGGGATTGAACTCAGGCCCTTGCGCTTAACAGGCAAGCGCTCATTCTACTGAACCATTTCCCCAGCCCCTAGGTTTATTTCTTAGAACTTTTTTTTTTTTTTTTTTTTTTTTTTTTTTTTTTTTTTTTTTTTTTTTTTTTTTTTTTTTTTTTTTTTTTTTTTTTTTTTTTTTTTTTTTTTTTTTTTTTTTTTTTTTTTTTTTTTTTTTTTTT
>PVKA01010940.1:0-34621 GCA_004027165.1 Ctenomys sociabilis | reverse complement strand
GTGCGCCACCACGCCCGGCTTTCTTAGAACTTTATTTTCCAGAATTCCCACAAAACAGAATTCCCACAAAATATGTATGTAACATTTTTAATTTAAAAAGTACAAGTGAACTTATGCCCAATTCATTTTAAATAAGGTATTTCAGATTAATATTTAACATGAAAAGAAAAACTAACTTTGAACACTACCATTGTTATATAAATTACTTTAGTATTTTCTTTCACTTCACCAAGAAAACAGCTGAATAAACGATTTCTAAAAAACATGGAGCCGAGGAGATGGCTCGGTGGAATAAGCGCTTCCCTGGCAAGCGCAAGGGGCTGAGTTCGACCCCCGGTTCTGTCAAAAAAGTAAATAAATAAAATAAAAATAAAAATAAACATGGAGCTTGTGCGAGGTAGCTTTGTGAAGCAGAAAAAGCAGTTTTGGGTTTCAGCTGAGCTGTGTTATTCTGGACAATTTACCTCCTGGGTGTGTTTGTTTCCTCGTGGCTAATTTGGGGGTGTCTTGGGGCTGTAGAATTAAATAAATCAAAGACTGTGGTGGCATTTCCAAAATAATTGTAAGAGAGTAGGCACTAAATTTCTATAAAAACTAAAGATTCGTGAAATGATTGACTAAGAGAAAAATCTGCTGAACTTTGGGGGACACAGTTTCAACAACTGTTGGTATAAAACCATACTAATAATACACGGGCAAAGTTAAAGTGACGGCATTTCCTGCGTCCTTACACAGGCAAGCACAGCTCTCGCTGCATGCATATGAATTTTTTTTTCTCACGTCAACCCTGAGGACGGCACTGGTTCCAAAGCTTCCTCACAGCTGAGGAAACAGCCCGAGGGGGCAAGGACCCTGTCCAGCACCTGCTGTGGTGGGCGGTGGCCTTGACCCAACCTGCCTGGACGTCTTTCTTCGGTGGTGACTGGCACCACTCGCGTCTAAACGTCCCCCTCGGTGCTGCGGGACGGCTGACCTCCCCGATTTGCAGGCCTGAGAACTGCTATAGCATTTCTGGTCGGTGATTTGAAGCCCGAGCGCGCAGGAGAAACAGATGTGGTTGTGATTGATGCCCATCAAGAGGCCGATCTCCCCGCACTAGTGCAACCTATCCGCCCTGTCAAAAGCCCTAGGGAGTCCACCACACTTTACGCTCAGCGAGACCTTATCTCTCCTTCCCTACACTCGCTCCTCCCACTGCCTTTAAAGATGGTGAACCGAACTGCTAGAATTGACAACACTCGGGAAGAAGGAGGCACAGGCGTCCCCCAAACCTAAAATTCCATGCGAACGAGGGACTCGAGACCTCGGGTCTCAAGCTCGCGATTAAGGAAGGCCAAGCAAACTCGCCGTTATTCGAGCTGGCGAGGAATCACGTCCACGGCCGGCCCCTTGAGGCGGGGGAGCAAACGACAAGTCCCGATCTTTGCAGCCTCGCGGAGCTCTTCACGCAGAACCCGCCGCTGAGGTCTACACCAGTTATGGAGCCGCAGGGACCTGTTAAATTCCCGCGTCTCTTCCGGTTGCTAGGATACACTGCAGCCATCTCTTCCAATCAGCGCGCATCTCTTTGCGACCAATCACAGAAGCTAGAAGAGCCGAGGTAGGAGGTGAAAGGTCGCGCCGCGGTCTGGCGGCCATTTCTCTTGGCGCTCCGCGGCTAGTTCCTCAGGAGGCGGCTCTAGACACGAGGAGTCGGCGGCAGCTGGGTTGGCGCGAGGCGTCTGCAGCATTTGCCAGTGTTCGCGATGGTGAGGAACGAGAGACCTGCTGAGGAGAGAGAACGAGGCGCTGGGGGACGGCCCGGCCGGGCCTGGGGTGGCTTCGCGCCTTCACCCATTCATCCGCGCGGGGCGCCGCCGTCGGCGCCCGCCCCTTCCTCGCCGCTGTAGGTTTCCGAGGCGCGCGCCTAGCAGCGCTTTGCCCTCCCCGGAGAACCTCAGCCTCCTTCCCGCTTTTTATATGGATCCCGGCCTTCGGTCGTTCTTACTCGTCGAGGCGATTAAAGCTCGGAGTAAAACTGAAGCTCATTTTCGTTCTCCATCCTGCAACACTCCGAATCCGCCGGCCCCTCTGGTTACGGGGAGCCTGGCCCGTGGCCCTCTGCGGCCTTGGAGTGTTCTTGGGCTCGTCTAGTGGGTGCTTATTGACATGCTGCCAGCCGGCTACTGTTCTTGGGCTTTAGGGAGATGGGGTGCAAGCTCGTGTAGACCCTGCTGGGAACGAACTCAGTCGAGTGTGGGAGGTGGACTTCAGCCAAATAACCGTATTTACGCGGGTGCAAATAATGGTGACGGAGGGAAACAAGTGAGGATTCTGTGAGAGGGCGCAGGGGTGCATTAAAAGGATGGTCAGGGTTGGTCTCCCAAGGACGTGGGGATTTAGCCTGAAACCGGGCAACAGGAGGGGAGACCCTGCGGTCGCAAAGAGAGCTTGAGCAATTGGAGAAGTTGACAGAAAGCTGCAGGAGATTGCAAAAACAATGGTTCTCTCATGGGATGTTGGAAGGTTTG
Organism: Ctenomys sociabilis; assembly: GCA_004027165.1. NCBI lineage: Eukaryota > Metazoa > Chordata > Mammalia > Rodentia > Ctenomyidae > Ctenomys > Ctenomys sociabilis. Next base: position 32,111 of record PVKA01010940.1, on the reverse strand, counting down.
CCTGTTCCAACTGCAGTTGGCAGTCACGTAGTTACGTGTGTTACACCGAGGTGACCTGTTTGGATGTGAAGGGGTAATAAACTAGAGTGAAATAGGAGGTTATTGGGAGTGACTCCAGTGTCCTCTGGTTTAATAGGTGCAGTTCTTGGTTCTCTTTTCGTTGGGTTGAGCGGATGAGAAGGAAATGTCAGAATTCACTGAGTACTGGTGGTGGTGTACAGAGTAGGCTGGTTTTGAGTAATTTTATTAACAGATATTGCTCTTGATAAAAAGTCAAAGAAGACCTAGCCCAAGCTTCCACCATTAAAATGAAAGGCTGTATGGTGTGATCCCCTCTCCGCTCCTGTAGCCTTTTATTTGGGGCTCTTACGGACAGTACAGAATGTTTCTGTGTCTTCTGAGATTATCTTGTTTACCTTCCTCCTTTTGACATAGGTAGGCTCCCTATCTGGAACAGCTTTTTCTCTATTGATATAACCTCACCTTTTTTTTTTTTTTTTTAACTTTTTATTTTTTAAAATATTTTAAAAAATATTTATTTGGCACAGGGTCTTGCTATGTGGCTTGGACTTGTATTGCTCCTCCTGTTTTCAGCCTCAGGGCTGGGATTGCAGGCCTGTGCCCCAGTGCCTAGTTTCAGTGGGCAGGCATTCTGGGGCCCACATGACACAGTATTGGCGATTGAACCCGGGTCCTTGCACTTGCCAGGCAGGCACTTAGACCACCGAGCTATCTCCCTAACCCCCTAACTTCACCCTTTAAAATTGAGGTATCTTTTATTTCAGGCACCCTTTTCGTTTCTTTTTTCCCTAGTGTGATATCCTTCCCTTGTGCATAGCATTTCTCATCTTACACTGGGAGGACTTCTGTGCCTTTTACCCCCTTTTTGGAGATGTTTTGACTTGTGTTTCTATAGAGTTTGAAATGCTGAGTGATGTAGCCAGTCAGTGTTTCATTTGGATATTGTATGTGTTTCGTATGTTTCATACACTGACACATACACACATTAGTGTGTCTATGTACTGGGGATTGAACCCAATGCCTGATACATATTAAGGAAACAATTACTGAGCCACAATTCTTACCCTTAGATACCATAAAATACTGATTGGTAACTGGTAGAGAAGAGTGGGTGATGGATCCTGAGCTAAGGAAAAACAATTAATTGAGTCCTTTTATTGTTCTTTATAGAGTTTACCCCTCAATCCCAAACCTTTCCTCAACGGATTAACAGGAAAGCCAGTGATGGTGAAGCTGAAGTGGGGGATGGAGTACAAAGGCTATCTAGTCTCCGTAGATGGCTACATGAACATGCAGGTGAGCTGACAAATGAGGAATTGTTCAAGGATTTGATGTAACAAAGATATACAATTAAGTTGATAAAGGTAAAGCAACATTCAGGAATTAAATTGAGGCCATGTGTTACAAGTGTGATGATGCACTAGGTTAAGACCTAGAGTTAAATCAGAATTGGGCCAGTGGTTAAAGAAGCACTTTGACATTTTATCTATAATGCCACAAGGGAAGTACACTAATTTACTAGAGAAAACAAAACTTCCCAGTATTTCTGGAAGAAATCTTTTTGGAGGGGGAAATCTTACATCTTTTAATGAATATTAAAGGCACAATATATAAAGCATTTCTTCATAGAGAAGACAGATCAACCAAAGAAATGAGTGGACAGACTGAATATCTATTAAATTAGTTTCTGTGTTTCAGCTTTTTTCTCTGCCACAGAACTTAACTTTCCCCTGTGGACTGTTTTTCAGATGTATATTCACTAGCTGGAAGTACATTTACTTTGCTATACAGCCATCACCATTATTTGTTTCTAAAACTTTTTCACATCCAAAAGTAAAACTAGTCATTAAAAAACAACTCCCCCTTCCCTACATGGCCCCTGATAACCACTGATGTCTCTGTCTGTGTACCTTTGTCTATTCTAAGTACATGTAAGTAGAATGATAGTGTACCATCAGCTGTGTGCGTCTGTAGGTTCCATCTGTGCAGGTCCCACATCTGTAGATTCAGCCAACTGTAGATTGAGAATACAGATATTCCCTCTTTAGGGAATATCTGCTCAGCTACCTGCTCAGCTGTTCACATTTATAACCTGCCCTCAGATTTGCCAACCTTTTTTTGTACAGTTCTGTCCATCTTGATAGAGCTGCAGTATTATTTTGTGTAATACCCCTTGTTTATACAGTACTATAATTTTTGCTGATTGCATTGTATCAGGTAGTACTGTAGTGGGGCAGTGAGACAGCTTGGAGGACTAAGTCCCTGCTTAGGCAAACATAGAGTCTGGGGTTTGATCCCTGGCCCTAGCCCCAGTTGGGCTGAGCCAGTCAATGAGACGAGGTGCATGCCTGTAGCCCCAGTACTGGGGGACTGAAAACAGGAGGATCACTAGGAGTCTGAGCTGCATAGTGAGACCCTGTACCAAATACATTTAAAATAAAAAAAGCAGTGTAGTTTTATGTTCTGTTATATAGCACAGTACTACTACATGTAAGGGTTATGCTAATAAAGGCAAAGTCATCAAGCTGGACTTTCCTTTGACTGTTTCTGAATATTCTACTATACATATTATATATACTTCCTGACTTAGCAACCCAAATTAAGCAACCTGACTTAATTTGGTCATTAAATGGGGAATGACTATGTGGGGAGTTGCATCTATACTGAACATGTGCAGGTGTTTTTTGGCCATTGATCTGTAAACAGTACAGTGCCGTAACCTGATGTGATCTCAAGTATTATAGATGCGATGAAGAAAAAGCAGGGAAGGGAGTGGCAGAGTATGCAATAGTAGAGTTTTGCCTCTCTGAGTGTCTTAGTTACTGTTTTGTTTTTACTCAACACTCACATGTTGAGAGACAGGGTTTATGTAGCTCACCATTCATAGAGGTTTCAGTCCAGTTAGTTGGCTTCAAGGCAGGGCTGTATGGCAGAGAAGATCTCATGGCATGGCAGTGACAGGCCGTGATCAAGGGAAAGGGTGGGGGAACACATAGACACCCTTCTAGGCCATGCCCACAGTGACCCACTCTTTCTAGCAGGCTTCACCTCCTCAAATCGCACCCAGCCACAAACTCAGTGATGTCACACTCCCATCCTCCAGTCACTGCCCCAAAGTCCCATCTGTGCATGCACGGCTTTTAGGGGACATCTAGATATTAACCATGACACAAAGAAGTGAGTTTAAGCCCAGACCAGAAGTAGTAACCCGAGAGTATCTGGGAAAGAGTATCCAATGTGAGGGGACAGCAGGTGTAAGTCTCCTGTGGCAGGTGCTTGCTTAGTGTGTTCTAGGTAGGGCCAGGCACAGCAGTAGAGTGGACTGGGGACAAGGAGAGAGTTGGATTGGGGTAGCAGTCACTGAAAGCCTTGTAAGCAGTGGTGAGGCCTTTGAATGTGATACCTGATAGCCTTTGGAACATTTTGAGTAATTTAACTAAGCTGGGCAAGGCACACTTATTATGCCAGCACTCAGGAGGCTGAGATAGTAGGATCATTGTGAGTTTTAGACCAGCCTGGGCTACAGTGTGAGCTTAAGGCAAGTCTGAACTACATAATCAGACCTTGTCTCAAAAAGAAAAATGAAGAAAGAAACCTGTTAAATGTTGGAGAACATGGTAAAAATAATGTCTTTTTAAAACATCATACATTATTTTGGATTGCTGTCCCCAAACATTCATCTCAGTTACCATATTTAAGGTGAAGCCGTGTGCTTGGTTGTAGGCGCTGACTTGGTTTTCAACAGACAAGGGCATAGCATCAGTGGAAGTACTAACTCACGGAGTGCTTTACGTGAGCTCATCTCCTCAAAGTTCTGTTTTCCTTTCCCGTTTTCACTCATCTACTTATGAAGAAAGTGAAAAATTGTGGAAAAACTTTGTAAAAGAGAAGTGAGGGCCGGCCAAATAGCTCAGTGGATTAAAGTTCTTGCTTAGGCAGGTGGCAGGGGCCTGGGCATGCTGTGCTAGCCCTGCCCCATCACCCTCCTGTAATCCCAGCACTTGGGAGGCTATTAACAGGAGGATCACTATGAGTCTGATCTACACAGTGAGACCCTGTAAACCCTGTCCTAAAAAAAAATGAAAATGAGAAGTGACATAAATTTGCTTTTTTTTCCTGTTGTTTTTGAGCCCCAGCTAACACTGGGAGTGATTTTAAATATTGCAGTCAAATTTTATTATCTATATGTGCAAGGAAATCTAAACATTTCATTTAAAGTGAGAAATGACAGAGGTCCCAGAATTAACTCTACAGATCTCGCTTAACTTTCAACTCCTCTTTAAGAACTTGCTTTTTGCTTATATTAGTTTACAAGATGAAAGCACTTCCTCAACATGCTGCTCTGGTGTATGATAGAAATAGCACAACCTGGGAGCTTTAACAACATTTAAAATAAGCTTTATTATATATAAGGTTTACATTCATGAATACTAAAAGCCTAAAAGAACTATAATAGTAATAGAAAGCTAATTATTTGTTACAGATAAATTTCAAATGTTGGTATACAAAGGTCTCAGTTAAATTTCTCTCTCCAGTATGTTTTACTCCTATGCAATTATGCTAATATATTTCTTTCTTAAAGCTTGCAAATACAGAAGAATACATAGACGGGGCATTGTCTGGACATCTTGGTGAAGTTTTAATAAGGTAAGAAGTAGCAGTAGTGCCTGTGAAGTTACTGTTAGAAGTACCTGTTTAATTAGTCCCTCAGCTGGGAGTCACATTTTTATTGCTATTAATTTCATACAGTACTCTATAACCAAAGTGCAGAAATCTTTTGAAATTGTAAATTGGTCAAAGGTAAAATTTAAGTACTTTGGAGTTACACATTTTAAAGATTTTTCTAGTATTAACATTGCACTTTCTGGTTCTCAGCTGTATCCTCTTTGAGTGGGCTTTGTTACCAGAGCTTAGGTTTTGAATTCTATTTATTTTGGTTTCTAAGGAGTTTTGTTTTTGTTATGCCCATTTTTTAGCACTAGCAAGCCTCAAGTTCTGGTAATTACTCCCTTCAGAAAGTCATAAAGATGTCACTTTATGGCAATCGCATAGTAAAAAAAGTGTCATTGTGTTTTTTAACAAATCTAGATAAAACGTTTTAAAAGAGGAGTGATACAAATTTAGCTTTTAAGTGTTATTATAATGAAAAATTTAGCAGTAGTAACTCAGATCATGTGTGGATAACAGTGGCTGTTTTTCTGCTTCCAGGTGTAATAATGTCCTTTATATCCGAGGTGTTGAAGAAGAAGAGGAGGATGGGGAAATGAGAGAATAGCATCTTGTGTGTGTGTTTTTTATATATATATTTCTAGACAATAAAGATGTGTTGTTTTGCAACTTGTTAACTATCATGTATATATTTACATGTGAAGTTCAAGGGTTGAAACAGCTGAAAGGTAATTCACAGAACTAACCCTTGAACACCTACCAATTTCATTTAAGTTGATTTTCTGTTGTAAGCAAATAATTGTAAACTTCAGATCTTTTTTTATGAAGGTTATTTCAACCATTTTTCTATTTTGTAGTAACTGATACCTTTGAAAAATGTTTTTGAACCACTTAACATAAACATTTTCTTAATATTACTTTGTTTAGTAGGTTACATATTCCATTTCAGTGTAAGCTAACTTATGTACACATTGTAGCTAAAATTACATCTGAAAATTAAAATATTGTGAAAATAGGGCACAGAGAAATTCTGAAATGACATTTAGGCTGAATACATAAGATTTGTTCACATAAAATAAAGTTTTCTGAATAGAACTTAATGTGAAGTAAAGACCAGTCTCATGGTTATGTTCTGACACAAAAGATAGTGGTGTTCACTTACATTTAAACCCCTCAAAGTCCTTTAGGTATTTTACAGTAATGCATTGTTAAGAGGAACCCATCCTAGTGATAACTGCTGTGAACTTCCTCACAGACCACTTGAGGTACTACTACTGTGTCATCTAAATTCTCTTATCAGAGAAAGGTCGTTACTACACTTAAATAATCATTCCCCTTAGTTATATCAGTACAGTCGTTCTGGATATGTACACAGAAGACAAATTATAAATATGTAACTATATGGAATAATAATTGTGAACAACTGAAACTTCAACAGAAGAAAGTGGCTCTCATTCCCAAACCTGTATCCAGCCTTTCCAGTAAGGACTGCTTGGATTGTTGAGGCAGAATATTTCCACTGATGAAAACCAGAAGTAACACATTCTGGTAGTAAAATACCATATTGCTCCTATTCAACTAAAAAAAAAAGTCTTCCTCCTGTGATTTTGTTTTTGTATCATTGACCAAGAGGATTCTGTGTCTGCTGCTTGATGGTTTTGAACGGAAGATGAGTCGTCTTCCCACCTGGAACAAGAAAACGAACCATTTTCTGTTAAAGTGAATGAGAATCTAATAGTAACTTCAATTTTGTAAAGAGTAATATGGTTTAAGATACTAGGTAGTCATTTACAGGTACAAGGAGTAACAGCCTCATGGATGTCCACTGTGCTAGGCCAAGGTAAGTAGCAAATTGAGCGCCCTTAAGCAGAAGACGGTGGTGGGTTTGAAGGAGTAGAGTGATGTAGGTAAAGGCAGCCAGTAGCATGTGATTCCTATTTGGCCAGCCTAGGAAGGGGTCACATTGGAAGCCATGTCATTTCTCCAGTTGTCACAACCCATTTTTCCTTCATGACAGAGATTTCTTTTTAGGTGTTCACAAATCTTGTTGCAAAATAACCTCAGAAAACAATTATCTGCAACATCAGTGTTAGAGTAATTAACATCATCAGTGGAAATATTCTGCCCCAACAATCCAAGCAGTCCTTACTGGAAAGGCTGGATACAGGTTTGGGAATGAGAGCCACTTTCTTCTGTTGAAGTTTCAGTTGTTCACAATTATTATTCCATATAGTTACATATTTATAATTTGTCTTCTTTGTACATATCCAGAATGACTGTACTGATATAACTAAGGGGAATGATTATTTAAGTGTAGTAACATTAAGTTCTATTCAGAATCATTGCTGATTCTTAGCAGTTTGCTACCAGGGGAGGTTTGGGGAAGCCCCAGAGTCACATCTGCACTTACTGAAACATGTACTCATGTGCATCACTGAGGATCCCCCTTCTGTCTTTTATCTTTTGCAAGTGGATTTGTGCCTCTGCTTTTGAACTTGAGATTTGAGGGACCCTCACTGCTCAGAGGGGTATGATGTCGGCAGCACAGTTCTCATGTGACACTTCACATTGTAGAAGTGTTGACATTGCTGGTCTCCAGTGACCTAGTAACAGTTACTTGCCCATCATGACAGAAATACCCTTGTGGAATTGGAGCCCTGCAACTCTTTGTAATGTCATAGCTTCTGAAATTGTCAGTGGTCTTTGGTAATACTGTTTTGCCTATGACAAGTGTCCTTGGGGTGTGTCAGCCCCTGACAGCATCACTTTTTTTCAGATTTCTTGCAGGTTCAGTTTTCTTTCTCATCTTTCATCTGAGTATTCACTGTGTGCCAGACATTGGTGATATAAAGGGCACAGATGTCATGGTCTAGAAGGAAAGGTGGCTCTATTTCAAAGAGTAGTAGGTCATGTGGAAGAAGGCAGTGGCTAATCTCCCTGTGGAGGAGAGAACCTGAGGATAGTTAATAGGAAGAATTCAGGTTACTCTGGATAATATACTTATTTAAATGAAGTATTTTAAGATAATTGCCACCTTCTGACATTTAACAGTTAACGGTCTTTCAGAACTTTTTTCAAATTCTTCCCTGAGGGGCTGCTTGTAAGCACATTCTATTCATTAGCACACAGTAAGAATCACCTCAGCTTTGCAGGTGACTGGCATTGTTCTCTTGTGGTCTGTTTCAGACCCTGTCCCAGAGGAGAGTGGCATATGAGGCAAAAGCCCATCTTCTAGTGTAGCAGTTTTAGGCCACAAGTCCATATCTGCCTGGTCCGAAACTTCCGCTTGGATGTACTCACATGGTATGAAGGCTGGTGGCTAGTGGCTTCAAGCACTAGGGATCTTGGTGGTAAGCGTGCTTGTCAATGTGTGATGCTTGGCTCAGTCTCACTACAGTTGGTTAATCAAGTTGGCTTTTGGTCCCAGTTCAGCTAAATCAGAGATGACCGAGCAAATAATTTTAACATTATCTGAACAATATAGGAATTAGAAGCCCTTTCCAATGACATCTAATTCTCTGAAGTCACTGTACAAAATGAATGAAAGCACGATTTGTAGCTGTGATTATAAGAAAATGAGCATTGTAATACATAGTTATAAGGTTCAGTAGCATACGTTTTCAGTAAATACTACCTTTCTTGTGGGCTCTTACATGTACACAACACATCTTAACTTCATTCCCTTCTCTCCCCTCTTGTTCCTCCATCTCTTGGTCCCCTTTCCACAGAGAAAGACGTGTCTCTCTACGTCCTTTTCTCTCTTATTCTAGCCTTTGTATTTCTGAGTGTCATATAAGAGACACCATGTGGTATTTGAGCTTTGGTGACATCATGGTCTCAAGGGGCATGCATTTTCCCACAAAGAACTCAAGTTTATTGGGATAGTGGTACTCCACTGAGGGTAAATACCACATTTTTTATCTGTTCATCTGTTGGTGGGTATATAGGCTGCTTCCAAGATTTAGCAGGTAGGCTCTGTGCTGCTGTGGACGTGGTATGTATGAATCACTAGAATGAGGTCTAGCTCTTGGGAAAATACCTAGAAAAGAAATAGCTGGGTCAAATAGAACTTCTATTTTTAGTTTTTTGTAGAATCTTCATACTGGTGGTTGTCATTTACATTCTCACCAACAATGTAGAAGGGCTCTTTTACCACAAGCTCACCAGCATTTGTTACTGATTTTATGATGATAGCCAAAAATCTTGGATGAGATAGAACCTAGGTGTTTTAATTTGCATTTCCCTGGTAGTCAGTGATGTTGAATATTTCTTCATGTATTTATTGGCCATTTGTACTTGTGAGAAGTATCACTCATTTCAGGTACTCATTTTTTGATTGGGTTTCTTACTTGGGGGTATACTTTTTTTGAGTGCTTTATATATTTTAGATATTAGTCTTCTGAGGAATGGCTGGAAGACAAATTTTCTCCACTGATAGGTTGTCTCCACTCTGGTTGTTTCCTTTGCTGTGCAGAAACTTTAATTTGCTGTGGTTCCATTTTTGATTATTCTTACTGTTTCCTCAGCAACTGGGGATTTTTTCAGAAAGTTCTTGTGTATGCCTATGGCTTTAGGAGTTTTATCTTCTGGCAGATAGTTAATTGCTTTACCATTTAGATCTCTGCTCCATTTTGATTGTAGTTTAGTACATGGTGAGGAATCTGTATGTGGTTAGTGTGTTTCCTCAGCACCATTTTTATAAAGACTTTCCTCTAGTGTGTTTTTTGACCCATTTGTCAACAATCAAATAATTAAATGAGGTGGTGTCTGCTGCTTCTTTTGTTGTCCATCAATTCAGGTCTGTTTTTGTGTTAATCCCTTGCTTTTTTTTTTTTTTATTACTGTAGCTTTGTAATATGACTTCCAATCTGAGCTTGTGCTGATTTTTTTCACTTTTCTCTTTGTTATCCAGGATAGCTTCTGATTTCTTCATTTCATGTGAATTTTAGGAACATTTTTTCCAGTTCTAAGAAGAATGCTGGTGGTATTTTGATTGTGAGTACATTAAATCTGTCCATCAGTTTGGAAAGTATAGCCATTTTAACTGTTCTGCCTATCCAGAACAGGGAATAACCTTCCATATTCTGATGTCCTCTTTGAACTCATTTTTTAGAGTACTGTAGTTTTTACCATAAAGGTCTATCAGTTCCTGAGTTAGCTTAATTCCTAAATATTTTCTTTTCTTTTTTTTTTCTTTCTTTTTTTTTTTTTTTTTTTTTTTTTTTTTTTTTTTTTTTTTTTTTTTTTTTTTTTTTTTTTTTTTTTTTTTGGTACTACTGTGAATGGTACTGTTTTCCTAATTTCTCAGTGAGTTCACTGGTATACAGGAACGCTAATTGATTTTTTAAGGCAACTTTTGGTTTTATTGAACATTGTGCCAGTCCACCAGAAGACTCCTAAAATAACCAAGCCCAGCATTACAGTGGGATACAAAATCAAGGAACAAAAGAATCAATTTTGTATAGCGTATAGTATTTTGACTATAGTATTGATTTTTATGTGTTGATTTTGTAGCCTACTACATTGCTGAATTTGATTCTTGTAGGACTGATGCAGAAAAATTAGTGGCTGTTGCCTCCAAGAAGGAAAACTAAGGAGGATTCATTTCACTAAATCCTTGTGTCTTTTGAACTTTGAGCTATATGCCTGTATTGTGTGTCCAAAAAAAGGCAATAAAAATGGCTTTAGCACCCTAGGATTAAAGAAAGAGGAGAGGGAAGAGGCTGCTTTTAGTAATAAGTGGGTCTAGTGGAGAACTGTAAATTTAGTAGTGCGAATCACTCCAAAAATAGCAGGGAGCCAGAGTGAGGCCATTTGAAGCCATGGGCTAGAAAGACTTTGGCTTGCAAGTTCCACCTAGGTAAGGTACAAGGATAAGAGGTTTTGTTTCTGTACTGTGCAAGCACTCATACTGACATGTGGCAAGATCTAGTGGCAAAACACACCTTTTTCTTTGGTTGTGCTACTGCCCTTTCCAGAGCAGCTTTTAGCCTTTCTTCTTGGTATCTTTGTTTTTCTTTCATTTTCTCTTCACGCAACCTGTCAGATGGAAAGGAACATTTTTATATATATTTTTTCTACAATTCACAGAAATGAAAGATCAACATCATTACTCCTTGGTAATGAACTAAGGCCTCCCATAACAATGGCCTTAGAGTCCTCCGGCAAATCTTAAGTCCTGTTTTGAAATGGAGTGAAATTTCATTTTTTGGCACTTTGTAAAAAGTAAAATCTATACAGCCCCCTTTCACAGCACTTTGTGCTTGATGACTGCTTAAATTGCAGCTATTCCCAGCCTCCCCTTGGAACCTTTTCCTATAAGAATAACAATCATACAGAGAACCATGATCAGAAGCATAGAGCTCAGGGTGCTTGCATGACTGTTCTTCCCCGTTAATCTTTTCAGATGATATCCTTCACTTAAGACTACTAAATCCTATTTGCCTTACTCTGTTAGGGACAAATGTATGCAGATTGTCTAGTAACAAGGTTTGTTGCACGGCAGGCACCTGACACAAAATACTGCACAGTTACATCCTAAATGTGAGACTGTCCTACGGGACGGTAACATTTACGGAGCACTTTATATGCAAACTTATGTGCACTGTGTTAGGTGCCTCCTAACCATGGGGGAAACCAACTAAAATACTTTTCAAACTGAAATTCTTTTCATCAAAATAAATGGAATTAGATTCATGTCTCACTGCTGAAAATAAGTTGCAATTAAACTGAAGAGAATATATTTGCTACTGTAAAAAGGATACAAGTACTGCTAATAAGTTTTAGTTGGGTCTTTTTTTTTTTAGTGTATGTATTTATTACATACACTAAGGGATGTGTATCCTTAGGAATCCCCCTGTTTTCAGCCTCCCTAGCACTGGGATTACATGCTTGTGCCACTATGCTCGGTCTCAGTGGCCAACCCAGCGTGTCTGGGAGCAGGGCATGTGGTGTCTGGAATCGAATGCCAGTCCCTGAGCTTGCCTAAGCAGGCACTTAGTCTGGTGAGCTATCTCACCAGCCCTAGTTGGGTCGTCTTAAGGAAGGTGTAATTCTCCATTTACTCATTTTTAAGTTTGCTTTCTATTCAGTAAGACCCTACCAGGATCACCTTAATATATTCTGGACTATTTTATATGGGAGAAACTTATTTCCTATGTTCCAGTAATAAAGTAAAAAAGAGGGAGGTGGCTGGGAGGGGGATTAAAAAGGAAAGCTTACACACTGAATTAGGTACATGTTCCTGCTCCCCAAGGTGAATGTGAACTTCCTGTCCTGTAATCCTGTACTAGTAGAAACAGCATAGTACCTAGTATTAATGGCTAACATCTGAGGACCTACTGAGTGCCAAGGACATTCTGTGCTTTCCCATGGATTATATAATCATCTAACAACCCTATGGGATAAGTAGCATTCTTGCTTCCTCTTTATGGATAAAAGACTGGAAGAGACCCTGGGTGGCGGGCAGCCCTGGCCAAGTGAGAGGTTTGCTAACGTGGAATCCAAGTGAAGGCAGCCACTCATGGAGTCATTCCCTCAGCTTCTTCCCGAGCCAGGGACGTACTTTTGCCGCCGCTCCTTCTGCTTGAGCCTCTCGATCACTTCCATGTTTTCCTTGGGGATGGCCTCGATGAGGTCGCTCAGCTCCACCATGCGGGACTCCACCTTGACCAGCTTTTGAACGGGGTTCAGGCTGCCAACCTCGGCGTCGCCAATGCACACCTTGTATACTTGATTGATTTTCTTACTAAGCGAGTCGATCAGTTTTTCCTGAGTTTGAGAACAGAAGAGCAGAAAACATCACATCATGATAAATAAGTGGAAAAATCCATTGTACTATGGTGGAATGAATGGAAAGGTCATCTTATTAAATATTTCTTTTTTCTTTTTGGTACTGAGGATTAAACCAAGGGCCTCACTGCGTGCATACAAAGCATGTACTCTACTGCTGTCCTACACCCCGGCCCCTTTAAAAGACAAACTTTGGTAAGACATAGACCAGTGAGAAAATGCAGCAGGTATCTACATCATAACCATATTAAGGGCATTTATATCATAATTTAGAATAGCTTTGCATTTTCTTAAAATATATTTAAGAGTAGTTATAGAATATAAAAAGGGTATCTTTTTGCTTGAACAATATTCAAGTAAAGGCAGTGTATACATTTGAAATCCCTTCACGCCCCTAGTGACACGATGTGTGAGCCCCTTTTGTTTTGCATTTTCTACTTGAATTGCTAACCTTAAATCATTGTGTGCCTCAGTTCCTTGCACACACACTGGCCTGATGACAGACCGCTGCCTTGTCATAACTACACACTGCAGAAATGAATGAAATCTTTCAGAGAAATGTGTACAAGCAAGTGGACTCCAGGTAGCCTACCAGGGCCTTTCTGGGTTACTTGTCACAGTCCCCATGGGCAAGTCACTGCCGTAGTCTTCTCTAAACAGAAGCCAAACTGCTGATCCCTCTGCTTTGATTCTGGGCTCTTGTAACTTGGTGGGTACTTGGGCAGCTAAGTAAATGTGTTTCAGGACCATAAGAAAATTGTCACCCTCTTTCTCCCCTGTGTACCCAGAATTCATGGCTGAGAAGACCTCAGTAAACTGCTAGAGTAAGTCATTTTCCGAGTTGTATCCTGTGCCGATCCCTGCATCTGCTGGAGAAGATGAGAACCATCATCAAGAGCAAATCCTGGGCTGGGGTGACAGCTTGGTGGCACAGGCGCCTGCCTGGAAGCACGAGGTCCTAAGTGTGAGTCCCAGTTCCAGAAACCAAAACAACAACAATCCTGTAATGGCCACGCTGCTCCGGAGCCTTCAGGATTTATTTATGGCCCAGGTCTGATCCCAAGAACAGACTGCCTCTGCTGCCTCTGAGTTTAACAGGCTTGCACAGTCTTGGTTACCTTATGTCCTATCTTTTCCCTATACTTGCTCTTTTTTCCTATTTCTATTAAAAATACAAGTCTTAGAAAACATGGAGAAATACAAAGTAACATAAAAGAAGCAAGAGTCCTATTTGCCAGACAGCCCCCTTTCATCCTTCCCTAACATAACATGTGCTTCCTGTTTATATAATACCACATTCCTTTTAGAAAGCTTGAGCATAGACATGCAGAAGAATATAAAAGGAAAAAAGAGTAAAAGTAACCCATCAGGTTGAAATATACAACACATATGGAAAAAGTTCCTGTCGTATAAATAATTAAAGCAGTAAAATACTGGTGATTTTTGTATTAAATACTGGTTTCAAGAGAAAGCAATTTGAATATGAGAATGGTTAGTGGTGATGGAAATTTTCTTAAATTGAATTTTATCTTTTTTTTTGAAGTGTAAAAACAAGTAAAAACATAGAAAAAAAGAAACAGGGTAACACAACAGTATATATGTTATAGATTTTCAAAAGAGGAGTAGCTAACTTAACACTGGTTATATTATCTATTTTTATTGTTAAATCTGTTGCTCAGATTAACAGATACAGTTGTGCAAGACTGAACAAATAATTGAATATTAATGCTTTCAAGAAATCTTTCTTTTTTTCCTTGTCTTTAAAAGAACATTTTTTTTTTTTTTTTTGGCAGAACCAGGGATTGAACTCAGGCCCTTGCACTTGCCAGGGAAGCGCTTATTCCACTGATCCATCTCCCTAGCCCCTAAAAACACATTTTAAAGAGAGTATAATAATTGATAAGACATTAGAAATGGTACACATTTACAAGACCAAGATGAGAGATATTCAGCCATGGTTTTGTATTATACATTGCTGTCCTTGATTTAGTTGTCAGATCACAGATGTCAGCATAGAGAGTTAATTAAGGTGAAAATTCTAAACATTAACTATTATTTTTAGAGAACTGATGGAAGGACCACTGAGATAGCTCAGAGAATTAAGCATTTGCTTAGGTGAAATAAATAAACCCTGCAGGGGCCAGGGTTCAATTCCTGGCACTGCCTGCCATGATGGCCCCACCCTCGGGTGTGCTGAGCTGATGATGGGAGTCTGGGCATGGTGGCACATGCCTGTAATCCCAGCATTAGGGAGGCAGAAAACAGTAGGGTCACTGTGAATCCAAGCTGCATAGTGAGACCCTGCACACACACACACACACACACACACACACACACACACACACGAGTGTGTGCACACGCACACAGGGAAAAAAACTAAAAAAAAAAGAAAGGAGGGAAATTACTAGTATAATCATCTCAGATGTCCTGTATATATACTTTTTGTTTCCCCTCTTCTTTTTTTTTCTATATTTTCTTCTTTCTCTTATCTTCATTGTTAAATCCTTAAGTTCAATTTCTTTCTGTTTTTCTATATCTATTATTCCTTTCAGGTTTTATTTATTCTTTCAGGTTCTTATACTAGGGAGACAATATGATACTTACACATGTAGGTCTGATTTATTTCACTTATGAGTATAGCCTCTAGTTACATCCACTAAGCTATGGCTTTGACTTTGTCTTATAGCTTATTAGTACTCCATTGTATAGAAATACTACATCTTTTTCATCCATTCCTCAAGTGATGGGCATTTTGGTTCTTTCCGGGACCTGGCTATAACAGATTGTGCTGCTATAAACGTGGGTCCGCATGTGTCATTATGGTATGACGTTTTCCATTCTTCTGGAAAAATATTCAGAACGGGGATAGCTGGATTGAATGGGATTTCCAGTCCTAGTTTTTTGAGGAGTCTCCACACTGATTTCCATAGTGGTTGCACCAGGCTACATTACTACCAGCAGTGGAGAAGGGTTCCTTTTACCCTGTAGCTTCTCCAGCATTTGTTATTAGTTCATTTCTTTATGATAGCCATTCTTTTGGGGTGAGATGGTATCTCAGTATTGCTTTAATATGTATCTCTCAAATGTCCAGTGCTGTGGAACATTTTTTCATGTATTTATTTGCCACTTGTATTTCTTCCTCTGTGAAGTGTGTATTCATCTCAGGTGCCCAGTTTTGGATTGGGTCTTTAAATTTTGGGGCCGATTTTTGTTGTTGTTGTTTTTAGTTCTTTATATAGTTTAGAGAGAAGTCCTCATCTGAGTGACTGTTGGTAACAATTTTTTCCCAGTTTGTGGGTTGTCTTTTCACTCTGTTGGTGATTTATTTTGACCTGCAGAAACTTGCCTATAAGATGAGATCTTGGTTGTTGATGCTTTGGAGTATTTCCCATGTAGCTTAGTTTTTGTTCATGAGCAGTCTGCTTAGTCCTGTATCTTCAAGATTTTGATGGAAATATTTGAAGCACTGGAAAATTTCGAGTATTAGAGGGGACAAAGAGAGAACAGGATGTCTTTTTTTCTTCATCTTGAAAAACAATTCTTTCATCATACAAGAGAGGAAAACAGGAGGTGAATCTAGATGTCCCCTCAAAACTTCATGTACTTAGAGACGGGGCCCTTCAGAGCTGGCTGGGTCTGGGAAGTGTACTGGCTGTGTGGTACTAAATTAGTCCACTGCCTTCTGCCACAGCAACCACTGAAGAACAGCAGCCATGGCCCTCTGCTATCCCATGGCTGTGGGCCTCAAGACCACAAAGTGGCTAAGAATGTGAGCAAACTGAGGCACAGCCGCCATCGCAGATGCCTCACCAAGTTTGTGTGGGACATGATCCAGGAGGTGTGCAGCTTCGTCCCCTATGAGCAGCATGCCATGGAGCTGCTCAAGGTCTCAATGGACAAACAGACCCTCAAATTCATCAAGAAAAGGGTGGGGACACACATCTGCACCAAGAGGAAGGGTGAGGAGCTGAGCAATGTGCTGGCCACCATGAGGAAGGCAGCTGCCAAGAAAGACAGCCCCTGTGGGACAAAGCTTTGCAGAAATCAATCAATCAATCAATCAATAATAAATAAATCCACTGATTGGAATTAACATAGTTCTGGTGTGGCTGAGTGGATTTACCGAAGACTGAAGTCCCACCTGGGATATGTGTGGTCCACACCAAAGGCTTGTAGCCTGGGTGGGCTAAAGGGGAAAGCGAGGCTCCATTTGCTGCCTCCTGCCTGCCACACCGTGGGCTGTTTCTCCTTTACCTGCTGCCCTGCCTTGGAGCCAGCTCACTATGGACTGACACCTCTACAAACTGAACCGAACCAAAGCTTTCCTCCAACTTGAGACTGTTAGCCACGCAGAAAAGTAAGTCAGAGTGAAGAAAGATACCTCCTAAGAATAGCATTAAGAAATAAGATAATGAAATTAAGATAGCATGTATGAAGACTGCCTGACTGCCCGTGGTGGAGGCTGACTGAAGACAGAAGGGGAGTGTGCGCCTGTCCCTGCAGCCGCCACCAGATGGCAGGCCCGGCCCAGTGCACCTGTGAGGTGGCGCTGCCCAGGGCGGTGGGGGCTCGGGCGCGGAAGGGACCAGTCTTCCCCGGGGTGGCCAGAGCAGGGAAAACGGAACCCAGGAGTGGACGGACGTCGGCACCCTCCAGCGGTGAGTGGGAGGCGAGGCAACTGGAGCCGAGTCTTAGGTGGAGCACTCCTAGGAGCTACAAGGATTTCTGCGCTATTCCCTGCTCCGGGATTACATCGTGCTAATCCTTGCCATTGTCACCGTGAGCTGGCTGCACTGCTTCATGTTCAGTGAGAACACTGCCGCACAAAACTGCACGGATGAGGGAAAGACGGCAGAAGTGTGACGTGACTCCACTTCTGTAAAGTTCCAGATCGGGAAAGCCAACGGATACGGAGAGGAGTCAGGGCAGCGGTCACCTCTGCGGGACGGTAGGCAATGGAATGGTCTGTGTGAGGATGCACTTGTAAAGTCTATTTCCTGATGTGTGTATGTGGGGGATATGTGATTGGCCACGAAGAGGAATATGTAGGACTTTCAACATTGCATTGTACTTAAGTTTACATTTGTATTTTAAAAATAAAACACTGAAGGAATAGTTTTTAGAGGATTAAATGTAGTTATGAGGGTGGCAGTTTTGAAAGAATAACTGTATGGGTATAGTTGCTTGTAACTATGTTAATATATTAATAGCAAGTAACTATGTTAAAGTATTAATATCAAAATTAGAGAAAAAATTAGATGCATCAATTATACCACAGTAGAGTTGAAGGAACACTTTGTACACAGCTTAGACTCATAGTGATCCTCCTGTTTCCGGCCTCCCCGGTTCTGGGATTGCAGGCATGTGCCACCAGACGTGGTCTCAGGCGGGCAGTTCAGCATGCCCGAGGGGTGGGCCTGGAGCAGCATGTGGTGCCAGGGATCACACTCTGGTCCCTGCACTTGCCTAAGCAGTGTTTAGTCCACTGAGCTATCGCACCAGCCCCACAACAGCTTACTTACTCAGAAAGGATTATATTTTGTACATTCTGAGGATTTTCAAGCATGGAAGAATGAAAGCTGGAAAATTCTAAGGAGAGAATGTTTCCTTTTCAACTTTCCTGTCCTGCCCCTTCTCCGAGTCCCACATTTTATATGCCCAACTATGACACTAGGGATATTTTGCAGAATGTAAAGAAAAATTTGGCATGAATGCACAAACAAAATATGGCAGATATAGTGGAATTCCACCAGCAGAGGAAACTCAGTCCTGATGCAAGCTGCAAGTTAGCTGGACCTTGAAAACATCATGTGGTATGAAATAAGCTGGACACCATAAAACAAATACCATACAGCTCCCCTTAAAGGAGGTCCTGAGAAAAGTCAAATGCATAGGGACCAAGAGTAGGACAGTGATTGCCAGGGACTGGGGGAGAGGGGGTGACAAGTTAGTGTTCAGGGAGCAGAGTCTTGCTTTTGCAAGGCGCAAGTTCCAAGACTGGTTGCAAAATAACACCCGTGTGCTTAACACTTGAATAATGCATTTGAAAACAATGAAGGGTTGGGGGGATATCTCCTGGTCTAAGTGTCTGCCTGGCAAGCACATGGACCCAGGTTCAATCCCCAGGGCTGTTGTAATCCTAGCACTGGGGAGGCTGAGACAGAAGGATCACCGAAGCCCAAGCTACGCAGTGAGAACCTGTACCAAATAAATAAATAAATAAATAGATTTTAAAAAAACAAAAAGAAGGGCCAGGGAGATGGCTCAGTGGAATAAGCGTTTCCCTGGCAAGCACAAAGGCCTGAGTTCAATCCCTGGTTCTGCCAAAAAAAAAAAAAAAAAAAGAAATTTTATGTTGAAATAAGGCTGAAAATGTTCTGAAAATAGATATTGGTAATGGCTACATAACACGGTGAATATATAAGGGATGATCAAAATATGGGGTGAATGTTTACATTTAAAAAATGTATTAAAATACGAGAGACATTACCACCAATCCCTCTAAAACCCTCCCTTGCCACGTTATGAAGCAGGTCTGGAGGGCTCCTTTCATGAATGTCTGTATAAGGCATGATCAAAAGTACAGTGAACGCTGCTGCCAAGTGCCAGCCAGCAAAAGAAAGGTGCTCACCCACTGTTCACCCGATGAGCATTGAGACTTCTGACACTTTCCTGAAGTCACAATGACCACGAAAGGCCAACAGTTTGAATTGAGTCAGGGGATCAATAGCACCATGATAGCACAACTAAAAACACATAAAAGAGGACCAGGGAGATAGCCCAGCAGCATAGTGCCTGCCTGGCAAGTGCAAGGTCCCGAGTTTAACCCCAAAAATACACATAGGAGAGGACTTGCAGGACTACTTTGGGAAGGGGCAAGAACAAAGGGCTAAATGTGAGCAAGGGCAATGCATATTTTACTGTAATAGTAATTTTGAAATATTCACCATGGCTTTGGATCAGACCTCATACTTAATGGCATTAAATTCTATGATTTAAAAAAAAAAATTATGTATTTGGTACAGGGCCTCACCATGCAGCTTAGATTCACAATGATCCTCCTGTCTCAGCCTCCCCATTGCTGGAATTACAGGCAAGCACCACCATGCCCCTTCTTGATGGCCAGCTCAGCGGGCCCGGGCTGGGGCTGGCACAGCATGTGGTACTGGGGCTCGAACCCGGGTCCTTGCACTTGCCTAGGCAGGCGCTTAGATTGCTGAGCTATATCTGTGGCCCTAAAATTCTATGATTAAAATGAGTAAATGAAAATTTTTGTGTATATTTTACCACAGTAAAATAATTATTAAATAAAAAAACAACGTTGAAGGACTGAAAGAACTCACCAGGGGCACTTCTTCCTATATCAATGCACGACCCATCCTCTGCTAACTTGGCATGGTAACACCATGGACTGTGTGTGTGTGTGCACGCATGTGCACTTGTGCTAAGGAGTCACACACAGTGTTTGCTTTTTGTTACCCTGCCCACCTGAGGGGAGGGGGGAGCATTCGCCCTGTACTCTTGGCACAGTCTCTCAAACCTACCTGTCTATAAATCAACTTCACAACAATAAAGGTGATACTGGTCCCACCTATCAGCTGTGAGCTTTTATTTCACTCCAGGTTTTTATAAGAAAATCTACAGTAGATGGAGTTTGTTGTGGGTTAGAAAAAAAAAAATCCTAGTGATTCATTCAACAAACTTTTATTGTGCATCAGCTTTGTGGGAAAACTGAATGAAGCTGACTAAGAAGAATAAGACAGTGCTTGAGGTGGAAGGACTCCAGCTAGGGGTGAGATGAACTTGCATTGTGTTAGCTGGTTGTGGTAGAGTGCACCTGTGATCCCACCACTGACCAAGGGGGCTGAGGCAGGAGGATTGCTGTGATTTCGAAGCCAGCTAGGGCTACATAGTGAGTGACTGTTTTGAAAAACCAAACAAGCAACGAAGCAACCAACTAACCAGACAAACAAACAAACAAGTGCTGTTGCAGGTGCTATGATAATGAGCCTGTCTATTTGGGCCTAAGGAAGTTGCAATCTGTTCCAGCTCAGTGTCGGGCCAATTTCCCATTCAGTGTGGAGTCGCTGTTAATTGTGTTGATTCGCTGTTTCCTGTATTCATTACTTAGTCCCTGAGCTGCCACTGAAATGAGCATAGGCAGCGGACTACTCCATATGCCTATGTATGTGCAGGGGAAACCGCAGTGCCATGGTTGGTGACAAGGAGGGCGGCACTTTCAGTGTGCTCATCTCAACGACTTCTATCTAGTAAGCTGCCTGTTGTAGGCTGGCAAGATAATCGCAAGCTGCTTTTGCACCTCTATCACCAGCTTGATATTTGTGAGTTGCTTTAACTTCTCCATTCAAATGCTTGCTGCAAAAGGAGGCAGGTGGTTATTATCATGAGCCAAAAGAAAGTTATGAGGAGCAGAGTGACTACCTGAGCATCGGAGTTAAATTCTCCAAAACTGAAGAGCCTGGAGCGCAGTTCCAGCTCGGCAGCCTTTTCCTCTTCTCTCAGGCAGTTCGCCTTCAGAATTTCCTTGTGCTCCAGCAGGAACTCTATGTTGTTATTTCTATTGCAAAAGGAGAGAGAGAGAGAGAGAGAGAGAGAGAGAGAGAGAGAGAGAGAGAGAGACCCTCACCTGTAACTTGGGGTTCAGTGAAAACTATCAGCCAGGAGCATCAATGCTACCAAAAACATGGGTGGACACCCTGCACCTAGCGAGCCCAGAGGAGCCTCATTTGGAGACACTGCTGAAGGACACCACTTCTCAAGTTCTGACAAGGACAAGAAGTGCTCAGCAGCTGCTTCTCCGTGGAGGAATTTTTGCTCCCCTATTTCCAAACAGGCAGCAGCAGAGCTGAAGCGTCAGTCGCCCCATTTGTGATTGGTCTGTTAGGAGAGCGCTCTCACGTCTGCCTGACCAGCAGGATTCTGGGAAGTAAGGGGGAAACCACAGACCCCTGGCTCCCCTGTAAAGATGCTGACGATGCCTTTGAGAGACAGCCTCACAGAGTGCCCTTTCCTGCCTGCCCGCCGTGGTCCCACCCATCGTGGTCGAGAAAATCATGGGCTGAGGGCACTGCACCACGCTCTGTAAAGACTGAGAAAGACACGAAGCTCAAAAGTCACAGTAGTGGTGATAAGGTAGTGGTTCAGGGGTTCTTTCCGGATGAATACATTTATTCTTTCCTTACCCCAGGACTAGGGACCACACCCAGAACTCCATGTGTGCTAGGCAAGTGCTCTGCCACTGAACTACACTCCCGGCCCTCAAATTCATTTACTCTCAAGTTTAATATAGGTGTCCTATTGTTTAAAAAGATTGTACCTTCTGGCCCAGGAAACTTCCAGAAATGATTCTATACATTTTTATAAATGGGTACGTATAATGACATCTTCTCTAGAGCTTGAAGCTCTTTTTCAAAATAATCAAAATCGTAGAATAGGGAGGAATTTTTTAAGTCACGGTTAGAGGACCCACCTAACTTCTAAACCCCCTGTAATGACCTGGATGTCTTGATAGTTCATCATAAAATCATACTGTTAAATCCCAGAAAATAGTTTTGCTGAGAGTCACAGCCAAGGAAAATTTATTGGCATCCAAAGCATGATTTGATAAAGTGATGGGGTGAAACTAAATTGAACAAAAAATGAGGGAATTTTCCATTCTTTCTTGGTCTTTTAAATTAGGAAAATATCTTTTATTAATGCATATTTGTAGCATGGAAAAGTGAAATTCATGTGGGGGACTTGGTAGACGAATGCAATGTGTCACGATTCTTTCCCTCCTTTTTGCTTTACTCCCCCATTTTGTGGGCTCTCTTATATATCTCCAAAACTTGACCTTAGCAGGGGTAGAATTAAACCAAAGTCACTCTGTTCTGTGCAAATGCACTTTGAACCTTTTACGCTCACAGTGTAAAGTCAATTAATAAAAAAATCCCAGTGTAAATCTATAGATACTGAGGAAGAACCCCTGTGAATGATGAGTTGGACCCACTCTCTGATCAGAAATTGCTTAAACAAATAAATCTACTTGTTTTAAACGACTTACATTTTGTCCTGAATAACTTTTTCTCTTTTGTTTACCTCTTCAAGGTTTTCGTCTACATCTTGGGAATACTGGACCAAAGTCAGGTTCTGCTCTTCCAGATTTGTGAGGACCTGAAGTAACTCTTCTGGTTCCTTGAAGTACAGCTCAGGCAGCTAATCAATCAATAACAAAGAATAGAATTCACTTCCAAATATGCACATGTAGCTCACGTGGATAATCCTGTTGTTTTCATCACTGTGACCAAACGCTTGAGAAAACTGACTTTTCAGGGAGGAAGGTTTATTTTTACAAGAAGATTCAGAGGTCTTGGCGCATGGTCACTTGGGCCTGCTGCCTTGGGCCTATGGGGGGCGGGAGGACTGTCCATAGTGGAAGGAAGCAAAGAGAGAAGCAGCAGCTTGGTCCCAATATCTTCTTCAAGGACACCCCCAGTGGCTTTTCTTCCCTGCAGCTGCACCTCTAAAAGCTTCATTTCCCAATAGCACCTCGGGGTGGGATCCATGCTTCCAATACATGGCCTTCAGGAGCCATTCCAGAGCCAAACGATGGCAGCTGCTCTGACACGAGGGAGACGTGTGGATGGGTGTGAGGGAGCCTCACCTACTTCCCTGAGAGCTGGTGCTCAGGAAAAGGGCATCCCAGGGATGGGGTGGGTGAGTGAGAGGGCTACTTTAGGGTGAGGGAGGGGAAGAAGGAAGGTCAGGAAAAGAGGACTAAGGGATTGAGCAGGGCAGGAATCAAGGGCAGGAAATGGTGAAAGGGAAAGACAAGGGAGAAGGAGTAGAAGCAAGACTGGAGGTAGTGGAAGGTCGCTCCTCCACACCTGTAATTAATTTGCATTTGTTGAATTCTAAAGAATAGGTGTCTATTACTTCAAGTAAACAGTTTTTGTTTGCATATCTGTGCTCATCATTATTTATAATACTCAGGTGTAGGAGCAGCCTAAGCATCCATGAATAAATGAATGGGTAAATAGAATGTGATACAAACACATGGGAACATTATTCAGCCTTTAAAAAGGGAAACTCTGTCTTATGCTACAATATGGATGATCTTTGCGGTCATAATGCTTAGTGAAATAGATCAATCACAGAGAGACAAATACCATATGGTTCCACTCAAATGAGATATCTAAAGTAGCCAATCCCTTAGACACAGAAAGTAGGAGAACAATTGCAGTTCACTTCACACAGTTTCACTTTTGCAAGGTGTAAAAGTTCTAAAGATCTTCTTGAAAAACAAATATGCATATAGTTAACACTTCTGTACACTCAAAATGATGGTAAATTTTATATCATATATTTTTAAACACAATTTTCCAAAAGGAGCACTTTTGGAAAAAGTAAGGGGTGTCATATATAGCAAATGCTGGTGTATTTTTTTTGTTAATTCCTTTAAGTTTCTGTAGTTGTGTTCTTTGTTGAGACAAATGCAAAATCAACTTTACAGTAATAGTGTGGTATTTGTTGGACAGCTATTTCTCTTACAGTTCAACTACACAGTATATCTCAAGCACCAATAAAATGACCAGCCACCAGAAAGTGGTTATTTTTATAGGAAAATTGTAGTTCTGATATTTTTCCCCAAGTTACTATCTTCTTACAGACATTTATTTTTCAGAGATGGTCTGATGGCTAATCAATTAGAATGCAGCATTAAAACTGTACTTCCAGAAACTCTGTGGAATGTTTGGGGTAGAAAACTTTAATTTTGTTAGAAGACATGAACAACTGTACTTTTCACCAAGTGCAATAGTTAAATCAAGAAATACAATCTGGTTACCAGATTTAAATCCACGTCTTCATCTAAGAAGAATTCCAGACTGTCCTCAGAACCAACACTTTCGGGCCGACTGTTAAAAACGAAAAGAAACAAAGAAAAATAAATGATTTCTGAACCATCCCAATGGACTGGCTTTCTTTTCCTTTCCTTCTTTCTTTTTTAAAAATGTAGTTAGTACAAGGTCTCGCTACACAGATTAGACTCAAAGTGATTCTCCAGTTTTCAGCCTTGAAAGCCTGGGATTACAGGCACATGCCACCCTACCCAGTCTCAGTTGCCCTCCCAGGGCGTTCTAGGGGCAGGGCTGGTATTGCATAGCAGTGATCAAACCCCACAGCATTTGCCTAGGTGCTGGCTTTGTATTCTTTCTTTCTTTTTTTTTTTTTTTGTGTGTGGAACTGGGGATTAAACTCAGGCCCTTGCGCTTGGCCGGGAAGCGCTTATTCCACTGAGCCATCGCCCCAGCCCCAGCTTTGTTTTATAAAGTATCTTTGGAACTTGACTGTAGCAGAGCTCTTTTCAGCAGCCTGTTTAGCATTTCAGGGAACTGCTCACTGGAGAAAAATGAGCAGAAGACAGAAGCAGCAGACATTTTCATCAGGGGCTACAAGGGTGCATACAAATGCATAAAAGCAGTGCTAGGAAATGCAAATTGAAAGCATGATGCTAGCGTACATTTGCCAGAGTAGCTGAAATTAAAAGACAGCAAGCACTTCGACTGCTGATGAGGATGCGGTGCCTGGCTTCCGCAGACACTGCAGGCAGGCACAGAAAGTGGCGCAGGCCACCTGGGAAACAATTTGACCGCTTCTTCCAAAAGCTACACATGCACCCACCGCCAAGCCAGCCGTACTTTCTAGATGCTTACCCTAGAGGAATGAAAACTGTCCACAGGAGAAGTGAAGCCAATGAACCTACAGCAACTCTATTCATGATAGCCCTGAACCAGGAACAGCGGAAATGTTCTCCAATGGACACACAATTAAGACACAGCACAGAGCACCCATATCAGAGGCTACCACTTAGCTGTAGAAAGAAGCCAAGTGCTGACAGGATCGGCAACTTGGATGCATTTCCAGAGAATTATGCTTGGTGAAGGCTGGCTAGGACCTGAGTCTATTTCTATATTGGTCTTGAAATGACCAAGTTTCAGGAATAGGAAATGATGAGCAGCTTCCAGGGACAGGGAAGTAGGTGTGGCCATGAAGAACGCCATGGTGACCATCTGTATTTACTTGTGTCCACCATGCCAATGGCCAGGTTGTGGCCTTGTCCTAGCTATGCAAGATGCTACCACTGAGGTCAAGGGCACATGGGATCTGTCTGTGTTATTTCCTATAATTGCATGTGAATCTTCAATTATTTCAAAATAAAACGTTAAAACAGCCATGGTGAAGCAGCGTGTGGTGGCACATGTCTATAATTCCAATACCTGGCAAGCTGAGATGCAAGACTGCTGTGAGCTCAAGATCAGCCCGGCTACACAGTGACTTCAACACCAGTCTGAGCTGGTCAGAGCGAGACTCTATCTCAAAAAAGCAAAAACAATTTAAATGGGGGTTAAGTGCCACAGATGTGGAACAAGCCCAGAGGCTCCAGAATTCAGAGCACAGTGTCTCTTGGCCTTTTGTGATTGTCATGGATACCAGACAGTGGGTTCAGATCCCTTCCTCTGAGCTAATGTACTGAGCCCAGCATCTCTATATTTTCTTAAGGCTTCCCTGGGGCAACTTGGGTTGAGAACTAGTGACTCGTGAAACAGTGAGTATAAACTGCAACTGTCAAGTGAGGGAAAAAAAACAAAAATAAATGCTTCGTGGTCACAGCACCGCAATCGTGAGGATACAGTGAAGTCACAGACACATGAGCTAGCACAGAGGTTAATAAACCACAGGTTGTGGGCTCAGACCCAAGATGCAGGCAACTGGCATATTCCACAAGCAGATGGGACACAGAGCTCAGTCCCCTTTGGAGTGCACTAAACGGAGACCACGGATTCCAGGGTTTTTCCCAACAGGTGTGGCTATGAGGTCTCTACGCTTCAGGGAGGTTAAAGTGTATTTTCTGAAAACCATTTCCAGTTTCCAAGAGAGAAATCATAGTCCGTACTTGGATGTGGGTGACCTCGTGGCCTCAGAGTTGAGAGAGGACTTCTTGTGGATCTTTCCTGTTCAAAATATCCAGGTGAAGTCCATGCCATTGAGATGGGTTAGAGGGAAAAGAAACAGCACACCATTAGAAATTAGTCCTTGTCTCTTGGTACAAATGTGCAAACTGGCTTCAAAAACCAAAAGGATTTCTTTTTGCCCCATCATTGGGGTGAATGCTCATGGCTTAAGACTCATACTGGGGTTATTTCTGTGCAAGAAAAGTTTGCTGTTGCATTTACCCCAACCACTATATTCATCCACTGGATACAAGGGGAAAGAGGTCACTACTGAGAGTCCATCTGCACTGAGAGTCACAAATGCAGGTGACTACAGGTGGGGCAGGTACCAGATGGAAGAAAGGGATAGGGACCAAGTCCACTGGAGAGAGCCGGTCCCTTACTTGCTATGGCCTGGTCTCCTGGGCCATGGGAAGGAGCTTGTCATTACTGGAAAGCAGGTGTAAGCAGACCACAGGGGGATCCAGCTAGGAAGGACCTCAGAGAAGGCAGGGATGGCTCCTGTCTACTCATGATAACTTGTGATAACATCAGGGGAAACTGGAACTCCTGGTGTCCACGAGTAGGGGTGATGTGGCCACACTCTGCCAATTGCCACTGGGCTCGTAGGCCCTCCTTCACTCTGCCAGGGAGTGAAGTTGCACCTCTCCACACTTACCTTGGCTCTTCTTTCTTGTAGAGTCCTCCGAAGCTGGCCTCTTTTCAGAACTTGCAGCACTACTCTCCATTTTACTTGGACTTAATGGGTATTCTGGAAACGGGAGATGAGATAGAAGGAAGAGAAGATTGGGGAATGGGTTTCTGAGAATAAGAGGCGCTGTCAACACTTCCAAGAACAGAAATAAAAGATGGCAATCTTGTAACAGTACATGCAGTCTGCCCCCGGCAAGAACTGTCTCTGCTGGAGGCAGAGTGGATGAGAATAGACCCGAGGGCACTAGGACATCTCCCATTTTCACCTCAGCCAGCCTGAGACACCTCCTGGGTGCTGAGCATCTCCTGCTTACAAGACAAGCCTCTTAAGCTGTTCAGTGCAGCTACTTCTCCATTTTCCTATCTGTCCTCTTTCTTCTTCCACCCCATCTAGTGAGTTTTAATCAGATCTTGGTGCTATGTATAACACCTTGCACTCAGGAAGACACTCAGCTGTATGCCGGGACACGTTTATCAGCCAGTGCTGTGTGAACAAAGCTCCCAGATTCATAGCTTGTGGTGTTTGTGATACCCCCTGTCCCCCAGCTCTCCGGGGAGCTCCTGCTGGGAGCCCCATCTCACCAGAATCTCCTCCAGGCCATCCCAGGGCTTCCCTGCCTGGCCTCCCTTCTCACAGGATGACTCCACTTTGTACTTGATCACTCAGGGTCCAAAAATTCTTTTTCACATTCCTTCAGTTTTTCAAGTATTTTTTCCAGGAAGGGGATACTGGTGGTTTTAAGTCTACTCCTAGTTACTCTAATGTTCCTTGAAGTACAAGTCCTCTGTTCTGATATGTGGCTTCACTTTAATCATGAATTCAATTCTTTCATATGACAGTATGTATTTCTGGTCCATTAGGCTGACCTCCAAATGCCAGTGCCATAATGTTGTAATTACTGGGATTCTGGGACAACATGGCGTATAACATTTTAAAGGATTACTAACTCCCACCTTTTACCTTCCTAATTAAAGCTATAGATGACCCTCAGAATCATTATGTAAAGTTGTCCCCAATCTGGCACCCCAAGTTTCTAACAATTTTTTGGCAGCAATATATATATATATATATATATATTGCTCAACACATAACATTTATTTATTTATCAAGCCTCCAGGTCATGATATTAAAGTTACTTCTGCTTTCTAAGGTTTAACTTTCTTGTATAGTTTCTAATTATCGAAGTTAGTTGGCTTGTGTTAATATGTAAATACATAGACAAATATAAGGTAAGTTGAGGGGCTGGGGAGATGGCTCAGTGGAATAAGCTCTTCCCTGGCAAGCCCAAGGATCTAAGTTCAATCCCCAGTTCCGCCAAAAAAAAAAGTAAGGTAAGTTGCTAATGCTAATTTGTAATAGGTAGATAAAGTATAACTGATTTTGTGCTCATTTACTTTATAGGATATTTTACTAAATCAAGTAATTTCTGAGATTTTTTAAAGGGAGGATTTCAAACTATTATACCACCTACAAATAGTATATTTTCTCTTTTTGCCATGTATATATTTTTATGGCTTTACTTTTGAAATTAACCTGAGTTTGAGATTAATAGTGGAGAATAACAAAGATAGCGAGAATCTGTATTCTGGTTTTGTTTTTAAAATTTTTTGACTTTAACAACCAATGAAGTAGGAGCTTTTAGAATCAGGGATTTTTATTTAATTGAAATCAAGAATATTACACTTACTTGTTAATAGTTTTGGAATAATGGATTGAATTTTGGCCATCTGTGCTCTTTTCACTGCTTGTTGCATTTGCCAATGTTTTGGAGACAGTTTCAGCAGGAAAAATCCATATTTTATGTATTCCCGGAGAAGAAATTCTGTGTTTGCTATTTCACTACTCAAAAGAAACAAAGATATGGATTAGGTGTTTCTGTGTGAAACCATATGGATTAAAATTCTTTTTTCACAACATTCTCTTGATGATGTATTAAATAATAATGTACTTATCAAAAATTGTAAGTATAGTCATAAAACTGTAGGCTTCAATAAGTTGAGAAAAAAAGTAGTCTGTGATACTATGTGTCTGAATAAAACATGCCCAGTGATACGCACACTTAGAACAGGCTGGTAGTAGTTTCACTCTGCACATTTATTTCTGTAAAAAACCATATGCTAAGGTAAGTCTTAAACCCAAGGAGAAATTAGAAGCTGGCAAAGGATGGTACCTATGTAAGGAGAAGAAAGCGTACTAACACTTTGTGAAGACTTCCTGGGCACATGGCAACCAGCAGACGCTTTACAGAGACCATTTTGTTGGCAGTACAGCATGTAAGGATGACGGTTGTTATTCTCAAGCCAATTCCCAGGCCCAGTTGTGATGCCCAACCTCTCACCGAAAATACCTAGAGCCTTTCCGCCAGCTTGCACTGCTTTACCATAGCCATGTTAGAGATGGGCCCAGAAGGAATGTTTAAACAAGAAAGGAAAGGGGGTACATTTTCCAGAACCTTCCATATTCACAGCCTCGTCAGTGCCTTTACTGATATCACATCTTATCAGTCTGCTCAGCTTTACTTCCCTATGTGTCGAAGTCCTGGTGTGAGGGTGACGCTATGGATCAGTGAGTGGCTGGCTCCGGTTTCAGCCCTCCACTCTACCACTGCTTTTGTTTTTGATAGAAATCCTCCCAGACGTGTCACAAAGAACATGGAGTAAAAACGGACTGGAATTGCATGGCTTCCATATGAAGGCTTAGGAAGAAAGTAGCTTTGTCTTTGGAAATGTGTCCCCAGCCTGTCCCCAGCTGGGCCTGCAGTGGAGGACCTCAACTCCCCTGGACCCTGGCCCTATTAAGAAGAAAACAGCCGCCTTGCTCTGTCACAAGCTATGTCTGTCCCGTGGTCTTTTGAGCCTCTCTAGGATGATGGGACAATAAGCAATAAACACATTCTTGGGTGCTTGGAGAGTGTCCCTTGCAGGGCCGTTAGGTATACATATCACACTTATAAAAACATAAAGGCTGTTACTCTAGTTTTACAACTATTCTTTAAATGAACAGAATCTTCTGCTTACATTATGGGGTGGGGAGTATGAATTCTCCCTCTTGGAGCACCTCCAACTTTAGGTTCCTAAAATAGAAGAAGCTGCTTGAGCCACAATGTGAAATACGCAGTTTGTTAATATACTCGGTTTCAAATAAGCTACCATCCAGTTCCTTGGCTGCCTTTTAGAGAAGCTATTGCTTTTCTTCCCACATAAATCTGTTGTATAAGAAATAAAGGATGTGGGTTCAGAGGCGATAGGAACATTAAGTGATCAAGAAGAAAAGGTATGTCTTAGCATTACCTGATGCCAAAACAGTACTATGTCATGAACGTATTGTCCAAGGATGTTGACAGGAGCCTTTTAGATACTTAAAGTTAATTCAAGTGAGTTTCCTTAACCATAGAAAGAAATGTGCAGGTTTGAAAAAGAGTGGCCAGTGCTACAATAATGTGAATCCCAACTCTGCCCCTGTGATTCTTCTCACTAGAAATTTTATGTTTTAATAGCAGTGCTAGATTTACTATGTATAAATATAAAATGCTATGCATTATAACCTCAAGGCAATTGTAAAATGAATCTCAATTTCAGAGCAGTTCAAATATGGAGGGGACTGTGTCTCACAAGGAATAAAAAGAGCACTAGGAGAAGAATTAATTGTTTGCTTTCTTTCAGTGGATTTCTTTGCTACTACACCTTCTTGTGCAAGTTAGAGACTCTGCTGACAACTGCCATGAATTGGCACCAAGACAGAGATGAGCCTTCACTACTTATTTAAAATTTGCCCACACTCATGAGATTATCAACGAGGACTCTACCCACACAGGCTTCCACATCAGCGTTGGAAACCTGGCTCTGAAAAGACAGCAGCTCCCCTCACCTCTTCATTGTCTGGACCTCCATGCTGGCTTTCTTTAGCTCAGATATCATTTGGAGTTTGTTGAGAGTTTCTTGTGCTGCCCTGAAAAAGGAACAAAGATTTGTGCATCTGTTTTGTTTTTTCTGGTATTGTGTTCTAAGAAACTTAAAACCAACGGGGGGGGGGGGGATTTGACCAATGGGAAGACACTAACATTTTCATAGCATCTGCAGATCGCTGGTCATTTTCTCGGAGGAACTCTTCAAAGGCTAGTGTGTCATCTTGGAGCTTTTGTTCTGCTTTTCTGAGCTGCCTTTCCTTTACAACTATGTGGTTTTCAAGTCTTGTAATTGTGTTTCTTTTGGTTAACAGAGTGTACTAGCAATATGGAAAATAAAGATATATCAGTAACAGCATGCATTTCAGGTACACTTGAATAGTCTCATCATAATAAAGGTGAAAACGAATTTCACCATAAGCAATTATTTGTGTTAGAAGCAATAGTTTGGCTAAATCATAAGCCTTTTTATTTCATGTTGCTTTGAAAGATGGTTAGAAGGGAGAAAATTTCTCTCATTTACTTTTAGGAAGAGATTTAGGGTTATCCCAAAAGCGGATCTGCCCTACAAGTAAAAAGTAGCCACAAATCTGTCCAAAGAGCAGGGCTATCTGTTAGCACCTTGAAGTTCTTTCTGGACACTGGGAAACTGGGCTGTGTGCTGCCACAAATTCTATAAGCTTCTTTTCTAACAAGAAAGACTATAGAGGGCCAGCCAAATAGCTCAGTGGATTAAAGCACCTGCAAACAGGTGTAGGAGTCAGGGGGTTTTATCCCGGGGCCTGCCCTGCTGTCCCTGCCCCCAGAGTGTGCTGAGATGGCAATGAGACTGGGCATGGTGTTGCACACCTATAATCTCAGCTCTTGGGAGGCTGTAAACAGGCGAATCATTACAAGTCAGTCTATGCAGTGAGACCCTGAGCACCCTGTAGACCCTTCCCTAAAATCCTAAAATACAAAAGAGAGAGAGAGAGAGAGAGAGAGAGAGAGAGAGAGAGAGAGAGAGAGAGAGAGAGAGAGA